>CM053029.1:136767790-136950004 GCA_028564925.1 Lithobates sylvaticus
CCCTCTCCCAGCTTTCCTTGCTCCCAACCCGCATGCATGGCTCTAGCTGCTCCGCTCGTCTCCCTTGCACCATGACATCACATGACACATGCTCAGGCACCGCCTCCACCAGGCCTGTCCCCTGCCGGAGCCGCCCAAACACACTGTAGCAGGCACTCGGATGGACTCGGGCCCGCCCGGACTGAAACTGCGCATTTACTGGCAGGAGAAAAGTGCCCATTTTTTACTGGCTGCCAGTACTGGCTGCCAGTAAAAATACTGACAGTTGGCAACACTGACACACACACATACACACACATATACACACTCTAACACATTGGGGTTGATTTAAAAAAAAAATGAGTGCAAAATCTCATGCAGCTCTGCATTGAAACCAACCAGCTTTTATGTTTTTTTTGTCAACAAGCTAACAAGCTAAAGTTAGAGACTACCATGCACAGCTGCACCAGATTTTGCACTTTCTAGTTGTAGTAAATCAACCCCTTAGTGACATAAGATTATATATATATATATATATATATATATATATATATATATAGAGAGAGAGAGAGAGAGAGAGAGAGAGAGAGAGAGAGATGTATATATAATGGAAAATTCCTATCAAAATACTTACCGTAATTTTCCTTTCCTGATGGACTCCATGGCAGCAACGTGTGGGTTTAGCCCCGCCTCCATTACCCTATAGGACACTACTCCCATAAATCTTTGCTCCCTGCCCACGGCCGTGTTCGATAACTAGTACTACTCCAGCCATTTGGGAGGGAACTCCTGCTGCCATGGAGTCCATCAGGAAAGGAAAATTACGGTAAGTATTTTGATAGGAATTTTCCATTTTCCTGACAGACTCCATGGCAGCAACGTGTGGGAAATAACTCGCCCAATAAACACACTTGGGTGGGCAAAATGCTGAACAGAAAAGATTTATTTAACGCTGTCAACCGACAGGACTTTTAAACCAAATTTAACAGAAGTTAAGGATGCAGGTTCAACACAGTAATGGGTCATAAACGTATGTATTGAAGACCAAGACGCTGCCCTGCAGATTACTTCCGGCGCCACGTGACGCGAGGCTGCCCATGATGTGGAAAGACTCCTGGTGGAATGTGCCGTCACTGCCTCAGGAGGAGCCAAGCCCTTCTCTCTGTAAGCCCACTGGATGGCTTGGACCACCCACGCAGCAATGGATCTAACAGAAGCTTTAGAGCCCTTATTCTTTCCATGAAACAGAACAAAGAGGGAGTCAGTCTGACGAAATGAAGCTGTAACGTCCAGATATTCCTTTAGTGTAGCACCCATGTCAAGAGGATGTGGATCCGAACTTCCATCAGACATGAAGGTAGGTAGAGTGATTTCCTGGTTTTCATGGAAAACAGTGGTTACTTTGGGATTTGATCCCAGCATTGGAATGAGGACCACTCTGTCCGGGAAGAAGGTGAGGAAAGGCTCCTTGGAGCCTAGCGACTGAATCTCTGAAATTCTCTTCGCCGACGTTATGGCCACCAGAAAAGAGGTTTTAAGTGTTAGTTCCTTAACTGAAAGTGATTTGTTGAGTTGAGTAAAGAAATCCAACACCAGAGGAAGGTCCCATTTTGGGAACCTGGGTTTCTTCTGTGGCCTAAGCCTGACTGCACCTTTGAAAAACTGTTGAATCAAAGGATGATTGGCCCACGTGACTCCAGAAAAAGCTGAGATAGCAGAAACTTGGACACGCAGGGAACTCACAGACAGTGAGATATCCAATCCTGTTTGAAGGAAGCTTAACACATCCTGAACTGCCAATGTATTGCAGGAACTAGACCTGGAAGCCATGTGACTGGTAAACTTCGCCCAGATCCTTTCGTACACCCGATTGGTACTACTTCTTCTAGCACTAAGGAGAGTGGGAATAACCTCTAATGGACAGCCTGACGCTTCCAACCTTCCCCTCTCAAAAACCAGGCCCTTAGGTGCAGGTGATCCGGACAGGGATGTAACCTCGAACCTTGGGACAACAGGTCTGGTCTGGATGGTAACGGAACCGGATCCTTGACACTGAGGAGTGTCAGAAGCGGAAACCAAGGCCTGTTGGGCCAGTAGGGAATTACTGCAATTACCTCTGCTGTTTCCGACCTGAGTCTCTTCAGGAACTGTAGGATGATCGGAATTGGAGGAAAGGCATACGCCTTGAGGAACCACCATTTCTCCGTCAGGGCATCTACCCCGTAGGCTTGCGGATCTCTGTACCTTGAATAGTACTTTACTATTTTCTTGTTGCATGGGGAGGCAAACAGGTCGACCTCTGGGCAGATCCCCAGTGTTAGAATCCAATCGAATACCTCCTCGTGGAGAGACCACTCGTTGTTGTCTAGAGATATTCGGGAGAGGAAGTCTGCCTGGACGTTCTGAATTCCTGGCACATAAGACGCTGTCAGATCCTTCAAGTTCTTCAGAGCCCAAGACATGATCGGTTCCACTTCTTGGAGAAGGGAAAAACTTCGGGTGCCCCCTTGCCTTCTGATGTATGCCACTGCTGTGGTATTGTCCAGTCTGAGATGGACCGATGCCCCTGGGATCAGGTGACGAAAAGCCAGAAGGGCCTGGAAGGCCGCCCTCAATTCCAGGACGTTTGACACTGTCCTTCTGGAGGGAGTATCCCAAGTGCCCTGGGCGACTTCCGCCAGGCAGTGGGCCCCCCATCCCCTGTTGCTGGCATCTGAGGTTATAGTTACCCATGGGATGGGACGGATGGAATGGCAGTTGCAAAGGTTCTCCCGTTGTAGCCACCATAGAAGGGAGTTCTTCATGGATGAAGTAATCCGAATCGTCTGGGCTTTGTTGCCTGTCCATTGCTGAAGGAAGCCCTTCTGAAAAGGCCTCATCCTCCACTGTGCCCATCTCACCATCGGGATTGTTGAAACCATGGTGCCTATAATTCTCAGGCACTGGAGAGCTTGAAGGTAGGAAGCCGTAAGAGCTGGACGGATTCTGTCCCTTACCACTGAGATCTTTTCCTCTGGTAGTGAGATAGTGCCCCTGACTGTGTCGAACAGTGCCCCTAAGAATAGTAGGGTTTGTGATGGGGTCAGTTGGCTCTTCTCCAGATTCAGTATCCACCCGAACTCCTGTAGAGTGGAGATAACTTGCCGTCTGTGAATTAGAAGCTGTTCTCTGTCTTGTGCCAATAGTAGAAGGTCGTCTAAATAGTGATGTAGACGAATTCCCCTGGTTCTCAGAAGAGCTACCACTGCCAACAGAGTTTTTGAAAACACACGCGGAGAAGTTGATAGCCCGAAGGGAAGGCACGTGAATTGAAAATGGAGCTTGCCTACTGAAAAGCGAAGGAATTGTTGATAGTTTTCGGCAACGGGAACGTGAAAATAGGCGTCTTTGAGATCTATGGAGATCATCCAATCTCCTGGTTGGACGGAATGTTGTATTGTGGACAGTGTTTCCATTTTGAACCTTTCCTTTCTTATGAAGGTGTTTAGATGGGTCAGGTCTATGACCGGCCTCCAGGCCCCGCTTTTTTTCTGGACCAAAAAGAGGGGAGAGTAGATCCCCCTGCCTCGCTGGTCGGCCGGGACATGGATAACAGCGCCTTGAACCAATAAAGATTTTATGTAAGTCAGAAGGCTTTGTCTTTTTTCTTCTGTAGTCGGAAGGGAAGTAGGGACCCACCTGAGCCTGGGGGCTTCCCTGAAGGTCCAAGCATGACCTGAGGAGACCGTATTGAGGGTCCAAAAGTCTTGGATCGAAGCCGCCCAGACATGACGAAAGTGGAAAAGTCGAGCCCCCACCTGACCTGTCTGAGCGGGCCCAACCTCAAAAGGATTTGGTCGGCTCCCTCTCTCCTTTGGAATCACTTTTTGCTGTCTTCTTAAAAGACGATTGTCTTGACTTCCAGGATCTGGAAAATTCCCGGCCAGGTCTGTAACTGCGAGCTTCCCTAGCTCTTTCCTGGTACTGCCTTTTTGGGAAAGATCTTCTCTGACCTTGGGGTCGACGATCTTGGGGGAGGAACCCCGACTTCCCACCAGTGGCCCGGGTAATCGCCTCGTCCAACTTGTTCCCGAACAGGGAGGACCCCTCAAAGGGGATACGACACCAGACTTGTTTTGAGGCTGGGTCGGCTAACCAGGGGCGGAGCCACAGCGCCCGTTTGGCAGTGACAGATGAAAGCATTATCCGAGCCGTCAGGCGTATGATGTCAATAGAGGCTTCCCCAAGAAAAGCCGACGCAAGCCTCAATTCTTGAATAGGCGAGCATCTAGCCGTATCATCCGAGATGCCTCTCAGTGTCTCATCTACACTGTCAGTCCACACTTCCATCGCTTTAGACAAAGCGGCTAGGGCAAGAGCTGGCTTACAGGCCATGCCTGCTGTTAGGTACACCCTCTTCAGGTCTGCATCAATTCGACGGTCTAACACGTCTTTGAAGGACACTGTGTCCTCTAAAGGGAGAGTCACATGCTTCACCAACCTCATGACTGCTGCATCTATCAAGGGAGCAGACTCCAAGTGCTTCACTTCTTCCTCCTTGAAGGGATAGAGTTTTGCGATTTTGGAAAGCATGGAATTTTTCTTCTCCACCTTGCCCCATTCGTCCGTGACGATTTCGCCAAGCTCTGCAATAAAAGGAAAATTAACACGCTCTTTCTTTAATTGTTTAAAGAATTTCCTCTGTTTGGGAGCAGCTTCTACTGGGTCTTCCCAATTAAGCGATTCTCTGATAGCCTTAACCAAGGGTGGGAGCAGAGCAAAATCAAAGCCCACAGGAGGGCTATCTTCCTCTGAGTCACTGTCGGATATGGCAACCGAAGGGTGGCTCTGAACCGAGGACTCCCAGGTATCTTGCAACTGTGTCTCCCTTACTGGAGAACGAGACTGCTCCGCTGGAGGTGTATGGGAATGATCATCCATGTTCCTGAGCGACTCCTTCACAACCCTTTCCACCAGGGATTTAAGATGTTGATCCGTATCCCCTCTTTCTTTGGAGGCTTTGGAAAAACAAAGGTCGCATAAGGATCTTCCTGGGGGAGCTTGACTTCTGCAACCCCAGCAGGAATTAGTAGAGCGACTGGAGTGAGAGCGCTCACCACTACGGTGTCCTGATTTAGAGGAGGAACCACCATGTTTTGAATTGGAAGAGGATTGCCGGTTTTGCGACTTGGAGGAGTCGCTTCCTCTATGAGAGCTGCGATGCGTATCTGATCTAGAAGGGCTGAGGAAAAAACAAAAGACAAAGACCACACACAAAACAAAACATCAGGCAATAGATAAGCAATCAGGCACACACCCTCCCCTAATTATCAGACCATCAGGAAAAAACACATTCCCAATACCTTTTTTGAGAGGGCTGGCCACAGACAGGCAGTGGTGAATCCATGTCCTCAGCGATGTCCATCTGAACTGAGAATGACAAGAGATCAATGCAAGGGACAGGAAGATTCCTCTGACCTGTCCCAGAAAAGCCACTTACCAGTAGCTGCACACACAGGAGCCTGGGGATGTCACTGGAGTAACCTGCAGACATTCCCAAAGCTTGCAGGCTATTTCCCTAGTTTAAATAGCGCGCCCCTGTGACGTCACTGCCGTCCCAATGCGCATGCGCGAATAGCGGCAAATTGCCGCTATCGCGCATGCGCGAACCAAGCCTCGCTCTCGTACCGCGCTCGCGCATGCGCAGAACGCCCGAAAAACGAAAGCGGAAGTGATACGGCGGCTGGAACGCAGGAAGAACCAGCCGCCATGCCTGAGAAAACACACATGCTTCAAACAAACAAGCAACTACAGGAACCGCACAGGAGGTAATAACAAACACTGCTGCCATGAAAAGAAATATCGATACTCTCACCACTCCACCACGATCGACCAGGCCGAAGGTAAGACCGGACTTCTCCAGGGCAAAACGGGTCACCTGCTAGTAGCTGGCTGTCTGACCAGTGCGCAGCCTGCCTGCCAGTGGCTAGGATAAGGGCTTCTTCCTTGCGCCTCTTCCACTGCCCACTCCATACCCTGCTAATAGCTAGGGCTTAGCGGAGCCATGCGACTTTCCCATCCAGAGTCGCAGATCGGCCAATCAGGATCGTGGGGAAAATTTATCTTCAGGTAGAAAGACCACCAACTAGGTCCTTCGGAGGAGGACAAAAAAAGAACACGGCCGTGGGCAGGGAGCAAAGATTTATGGGAGTAGTGTCCTATAGGGTAATGGAGGCGGGGCTAAACCCACACGTTGCTGCCATGGAGTCTGTCAGGAAATACATATATATATATATATTAGTATATATTATAAATATTTATATATATTTGTATATATTTAAATATTTTTAATTTATTATAGTTTATTTATTTTAGTTATACTTTTATGTCATTGTTGTTGTTACTACTTTTTATGTTTATTTCAGCTTGACCCAGAGATTAATGCGCAATTGGATTAAACTCATATAATTTTATTTTTTAAATATATCATTTTGTTTTTTTCTGTTATGTTTTTGTGTTGTTATACTCTGGTATATATTATACACAACATTTCCAGCAGGTAACAATTGGTTAAGATGTGCTTTTCCCCAGCTGTTGCAGACCTCCTTTTATGAGGGTCATACAGGGCAGACATGGGTTGATTTTCCTAAAACTGGAGAGTGCAAATTTCTTATCAGCTTCTAACTTCAGCTTGTTCAATGAAGCTTTGACAAAAAAACCCTGCAGGCTGATTGGTCTCTTTGCAGAGCTGCACCAAATTTGCACTCTCCAGTTTTACTAAATCAACCCCTTTGTGTATTTGAACTTGAATAGTGTCTTTCACTTAGTTGTTCCTCCAGCCTTATGTAACTTTCCCATGCAGCCAGAATAGGAGACTCTCCAATTTTAGCATAGCAATAAACCCCTGCCAGATATATACTGGCTGTCCTAGGCCTAATCTTCACAAAAGATTTGTAGTTGCTTCATATCTTGAGGTTATATTTTTGTAGCACCTTGGTAGTAGGCAGGGTTGTTAACAAATTTATCTTGCTAGGTGGTAACTAGCCTGGCTGGTTGATTCACTGGCTTTTCCCTAACTCTGGATTTGATGCACCTCTCTCTTCTGTCACTAGGTGGCATTGTTGCCTGTGGCATTTGAATGACTAGAGCATAGGGAATTCAGACTAGGAGTGGATGGGTTGTCTCAGCCAATTAGCAGGAGTTTCTTTAGTAGCTTGGCCTGCTGGGAGAGCCAATTTATTCTGGAGGAGTCAGGTGATCGCTGTTCTGTGCCACCCGGACTGCTGTCTGGGTGGATGTGTGTCACAAGGCTCCGGGTTGCTAGGCCAGAAGGCTGAGGCCTATCCTAGGAGCACCTGGCTGCTAGGCTGGCTGAGGTCTATCCAGGTTTGAGAGAAACAGCACAGGGTTGGGACTTTTCGGCTGGAAGACCAACCAAGTTGCAGAGGTTTCACCAGACGGGGAACCGCATTGTTGCCAGCGGTTAGAGAGAAGCAGTTGCCCCATGGGACAACCACTGCTGTTACCAGAGGCAAGTGAGTCTCAGGGTCAGAGATAAAGGATACACAGTTTCCATTAAGGCAGTGGTCATCAACCCTGTCCTCAGGGCCCACTAACAGGCCAGGTTTTATGTATTACCTTGGGGAGATGCAGACTAGAATACCGCAATCACTGAGCAGCAAATGATATCACCTGTGATGTATTTCAGTTATCTTGCAAACCTGGCCTGTTAGTGGGTCCTGAGGACAGGGTTGATGACCACTGCATTAAGGGACAACCACTCTGGTTATCAGAGGCCAGTTATGGAAGTCTGAAGAAGTACCAGAGCAACCTTATTCACTAGCCGGGGACGGTGAACAACTGGGAAAGCTTCAGCAGAGTGCCAAGTCAGGGACCCAGTGGGTTAGCAGGGGTCACGCTCGAGAATACAGCGGGTTAGCTGTGGAAGAGCTCAGGGGATCCAGTGATGACTGGGATATTGAAGTCTAGTAAGAGACCGGGAGCTCAGTGAGTGAAGATCTACAGTAAGTCACTGTGAGATGTGAGAAAAGATCTATAATGGGCTACTGTGAGTTACATGTATGGATCTCTATTGACTGTTCAAAGTTCAGTTGTCATAGGAGACAGCAGCTCTACAAATACAGTTACTGCATCCAGCTTAAAGGCCCTCTACCTGTATAGCTGTCTGTCTATTATTTTTCTCAGAGTCTGCCAATTGCTATTGCATCTGCCTAAGCGTGTCCTGGCCCTAAACCCTCTCTCCCTCAGTTCTTGTTAAGAGTAGGGGTGCAACGGATCGTCGCCGATCCGTGATCCGAACGGGCCACCCCGTTCGGATCGGCACACCCCGCGATCCGCGGAGCGCTCCGCGGCCTCGGCCTTAGGAAAGACCGCGGCTTCGGCCTAGCTCCGGAGCGTCGGCGGCCATCTTTGTGCACCCGGCGGCCTTAGGAAAGGCCGCGGCTTCGGCCTAGCTCCGGAGCGGCGGCCATCTTGGTACACCCGGCCACTGTTTACAATGTGATCGCTCCGTCAAATGACGGAGCGATCACTTGTAAACATACCCTGCATTACCCAGCCAATATCCTGCATTACCCTGCATTACCCTGCATATACTCTGCATTACCCTGCATATACTCTGCATTACCCTGCCAATACTCTGCGATACTCTGCATTACCCAGCCAATACTCTGCGATACTCTGCATTACCCAGCCAATACTCTGCGATACTCTGCATTACCCAGCCAATACTCTGCATTACCCTGCATATACTCTGCATTACCCTGCCAATACTCTGCGATACTCTGCATTACCCAGCCAATACTCTGCGATACTCTGCATTACCCAGCCAATACTCTGCGATACTCTGCATTACCCAGCCAATACTCTGCGATACTCTGCATTACCCAGCCAATACTCTGCGATACTCTGCATTACCCAGCCAATACTCTGCGATACCCAGCCAATACTCTGCGATACCCAGCCAATACTCTGCGATACCCAGCCAATACGCTGCAATACTCTGCCATACCCAGCCAATACTCTGCCATACCCAGCCAATACTCTGCCATACCCAGCCAATACTCTGCAATACCCAGCCAATACTCTGCAATACCCAGCCAATATTACAGTGGGGGAGAGGATGTGGATATTACAGTGGGGGAGAGGATGTGGATATTACAGTGGGGGAGATGACGTGGATATTACAGTGGGGACTATATGGTGGCGGAATTTTCACAGGTTTTTGCAAATGATCCGATCCGTGACTCCTGATCCGAGGATCGATCCGATCCGTGAGTTTTTTGATCCGTTGCACCCCTAGTTAAGAGACAATAAATCTCTTTTGTTCACATCCAAAAAGTGACTGGCGCCCATGTTTTCAACTTGCATTACACCCACCATGCCTAGAAACCCATACTATGAAGAAGGCTGTCAGCTCTCCCTAACTCTGTAGGTCACCATTAGGCCTTCGGAGGTTGGGGATGCCGCTACATTTTGTTAGTGGTCACTATATTGGCAACAAATTGGGGGCAATTTATCAAAACTGGAGCACACAGTTCAGCTTGTACAGCTTCTTCAGCTTGTACAGTTAAGCTTTGAAAATAAAAGCTAGAAACTGATTGGTTGCCCTGCATGGCTGCTCCAGATTATGGGTGCGCCAGTTTTGATAAATTCCCCTTATTGACTTTATGGTGCTGAAATATTTGTCAAAAACTAGAAACCATTCTGTTTTTTGTGGAGGAATAAGCTGTAATCCATATTTTATTCCTTGCTACTAAAGGCGCTCTCTTCTTTTCTCCAGTGATCCGGGTAGTGGGCGGGCCCTCTACGTCCTCAACATTCAATGCAGGACTATTGACTCCACATTATACTTGACATTAGCGTGCAAGGAAAACAGGTTTTGGGTGACCCTCCGCACAGATGAAGGGAGCCTAGGTAAGACATAGGGTAAGTATTACAGCCTATTCCACTACCCCCAGACTTAAAGTGGAATTAAACCTAATATTTTAAAATATGTGAGCAGGCAACTCTTAATTCCTAATGAATGCACACTGAGGTGTGCATGTGCAGCACAGCATAGGTTCCTGGCACACTCCAGCTGTGCCAATATGACTGATTCCCAATCAGTGCTGGCAATCAAAAGGCTGAAAACCCAACACCCAGAAGTAGCCCATGGAGAAGATGATAGCACCTGGAAAGGGTTGTAACCATTGAACTGCTGTAAGGTGGAGGTGAAACTTTTGCACAGTTTAGTTAGGCTTAAACAAGCATTAAACCATTGCCTGAGCATTGCCCGTCCGAATGCCAGACTGTAATTGTAATTATTTTTCCTGCCTGGAAAGGGGCCTTTCCCCTGCAAGAGCAACTTGTTGTAATGTAGGAGTTTGCTTAAGTGGACCTAATTTGTATGAATTGGTTAGTTATGCTAGTTGCTATATAGTCACAAGTACATTTTATTGATATTAAAGTTCAAATTCTGCATGTTTAGTGTGTGCAATCGATTTTCTTAAGATGGCAAAACAGACATAAAAAAAGATGATTTATTTAACACAAAACATTTCCACCTCAAGCGACTGCATTTTCTGGCAAGTTGGTCTGTTTCAAGCATTGTGCTTCTAATTGAACAAATGTCTAACTTGATGGGAGTTTAATTTGACCTGGAATTACTATCTTGTTTTTTTCAAGGTGCAGGCTCCATGGGGTATGTCTAATAACACAGCCAGGTTAATAACTTCACTTTTCTTCACTCTTGGTCACCGATCTACGCTTAGTCTCCGTTTTGAGACTGCCCAGGCAACTGGTTTTCTGTAAGAGTATGCTCTGTGACAGGTGAAAAAAATTAAACACAATATAGTTTGTGAAGTAAACATAAAAAAGGCAGATTTCAATAAAACAGTTCCTTTTACACCAAAAATTCTCTTTAAAATCTATAGTGTTTTGTACATGTAATACAGTACATGTAATAAAACTGTTATGGGGTGGCTCAGAAAAACAAAAGCTGCGACATATATGTAATTTTTGCACATAGTTCAACTTTACATGACCTTTGATCAGTTACACATAGGGTGTCAATAAGCATGCAAAGGTTTTAGACACCCAGCATGTTTTGCATAGTAAATGTCATCGATGTACCTTGGATTAACCATTTATTTGTAGGATATATACATTTTTTACTTGCTATAAAATATAATCTTTTAAATTTGTAAACTTTGAAGTAAAACACACCAAAAACTATTGCATGTTCTGTTTAAGACGCAAACTCATTTCAATGCAAATCTTAAGGTACAGTTCTTCCATAGCTACTGACCTCAACAAAACAGTCGGGAGACTTGGAGATAGCTTTACACTCATCACTTGATATGTGAATCCCAAGTGTGTTCTGTGATGGATTAAGATGTCTCCTAGCACATACTAAAAACAATACCGTATATCAGTAATGCTAATAAATCTAATAGTCCCAGCAAAAGGTACTTTCTTGAAAGCCCTTAATAATTCCACTACTTAATCTAAGAAATGCATCATATTTTTAGGGAAAAAAAAAAAAGAAAATAGTAAAGTGCCTGACTGGTCCACAGGATATTTTTGTTGTGATGCATAATTTATAACGCTGTGCATATTAAAGATTAGATGGCGTCTTGTAGATGAACAATCTTAAAATAAATTAAAATGTCCCGGCAAGCATCTAGCCTGCAAATTAGTACTTATCTGTTTTTAGACAAAGATACTACTTTTCTTTTGGCAAAACTGTATTTATTTCATAAAACCCCGCTGAGGCTCACTCTAGTATACTTTGCACATGGAGAACCGTGAGAAAAAAAGTAAGACCTTTTCAGGCCAGGAACCATAAAAAGATTTAGAGGAAAACTCCAGCCAACCTTTAAAGATATCTACATCTGGCGGCTATATAGATGTACATATGGCCAAAAGTACATGGACACCTAAGTGTCACACTTACTTATATTGCCAAAATTATGTGGACAGCCCTTCAAATGATTCATTTCAGGTGTTTTCAATGAATAGTACTGTAATGCTACAACATACAGTACAAAGACAAATCATGGGGCCCCGTACAGCGTACCTGACAGGGCCCCTTGGCCCGCCCACAACCCCACCCCTGGCTCCGCCCCTGACCCCATGCTGTCACGAAATCTGAGGGGAAGGGTGACAGGAGCTGAAACATGTAACATGTTCCAAAAGGTGAACCTTTAAAGCGGTGTTTCGCACCAAAAAAATAAACATTAAAAGCCAGCAGCTACACATACATGCAGCTGCTGGCCTTTAATAAATGGACACTTACCTGTCCTGGAGTCCAGCGATGTCGGCACCCACAGCTGATGTTTCCACCAGCTGGCGGGTGCTCCGCCACCATTGCAGGTACGGGAACCCAGCAGTGTAGCCTATTGCGCATGCGCAAGGCCGCGCTCCTCTCTCCTATTGGCCCGGCGGCCGGGGGAGGAGGAGGGAGCCCTGTGGTGACATCACAGCTCCATGTTAGGGACTCCCGGAAGTGGAAAAGGATACCTGATACCTTGTCCCCCCACCCCCCAAATGGTGCCAATTGTGGCACCAGAGGGGGGGGGGAATAAAATGAGCAGAAGTTCCACTTTTGGGTGGAACTCGGCTTTAATAACCATTATTATTCTAAACTTTTTACACTATCATAAAGCAGCAGAGATGTCTTATTTTAGAACTTTTTTGACAACAACTAATTAGCAGGGATGAGCTCAGGCATGTTCGGACTGTAGTCTGGACCCACCTTAGCTTTACCACCAGGAAGCTTTACAGCACCCCACCAACCATAACTGGATCTGAATGGGAGAGATGTCAGTGTTTTGACATTTGTGCCCATTCAGTTTGTGTCCTCATACACCACAGTCCATTTACATCAGGCTACCTCTGATCTGTCACATTTAGGTCTGGAAAAAGAGAAAAGGATGTTCTTTTCCTTTTCTTTTTTTTTTTTTTTTTTTTGACCTGAATGGACACAAGTCAATTCATATCTGGATTCCTGTAGACCTACATGGAGCTTTCAATCAGATCCACATCAGTGGCAGCCGGTGCTCAAAATTTATGAAAAATTCAGAAAAAAAAAAAAAATCCTGCCACTGTGCCATCATACAAATTGCTGCCACTGTGCCATCATACGCAGCTACTGTACCCATCAATTGCCGCCACTGTGCCATCTACTGTGCCATCAATTGCCACACTGTGCCCATCAATAGCCACTGTGCCATCAAACGCAGCCATCGTGCCCATCAATTGCCACCACTGTGCCCATCAAACATAGCTACTGTGCCATCAAACGCAGCCATCGTGCCCATCAAATGCCACCACTGTCCCATCATACGCAGCTACTGTGCCCATCAATTGCTGCCACTGTACCATCATACACAGCTACTGTACCCACTGGTCCACAGGAAAACCTGACAGACAGACCTAATTTCAAAGCTTGGGTGAAAAATTCTTAAAGGGGAGTGATTTGGGGGTGGTAAAAATGCAGCTTGGCTGTGTTTTTACTGTCCCTTCCCCCCATCACATGTGTAAAGTAGCATCTCACTCTATGATCATGGTCATTATGATGATCAGAGCACAGCATGTTCTCTATGGCTCTGTCAGTGTAACATGCTGTGTGGTGCTGACATTCTTATGGCTGTGCTCTGTTATAGTCTGTAACACACAGTACAACCATATATTAAGAATGTCAGCACCACACAGCATGTTACACTGACAGAGCAATAGAGAACATGCTGTGCTCTGATGACGATAATGACCATAAGCACACAATGGGGAGTGTGGGGACTGAGCCTCAGCCTGTGTGATGTGTCAGTGTGTGTGTGTAGGGGAATTGCTTGCCTGTGGACCAGCGTAGGGATTACTCTTTCAGTCCCTCTCTCTCTCTCAGGCTGCTGCACAGCAGGACCCGCATTACAATTGAATCCATCCGCCGAGGAAAGCATACACTGAGCAGAGCAGGTACACTGATCCAGACAGGGGAATGTATGCCTCCGCCCGAAAATTGAGAAAAAGTCCCTCTTCTGCTCTCACCTCCTGGGCCCCTCCATTAACCAGATGGGGCCCAGGAAGGTACTACATACCTGGCCAATAAAGTAGGTGCAATCAAGTAGGTTAATAAAGTTATTTAGCTATTTCTTTTTTTAGCTGGAAATCTGCTCGGGCCCCCCCTGCTGGCTGGGCCCGGTACAACAGGGCTGGCTGTACTGCCCTATCAGCGGCCCTGCTCCTATGAACAAAGTCAGCTCCATAAAGACATGGTTTGACCCGCTCCTGCAGCCACTCCCCAAATCCCCTCCGCCCTGTGAGAAAAAAAGCGTGGACTTAGTCCCCCTGAGCCATGATTGGCCAAAGGCACCCTGCCTTTGGCCAATTATGACTATCTCAGCAGAGCTCGCTGTGATTGGCCAAAGCATGCAGGTCAGGTGCATGCTTTGGCCAATCATCATACAGCAATGCACTGCAACCTTGCAGTGCATTATGGGGCATTCCACGGTGCTCGAATTTCCCATGAACGCCATATGTTTTGTTTGTTTTAAAACAAACAAACACCCGATGTTCCGCGGTCTCATCCCTACATTTTATTTGTGCTGGGGAGCTTGGTTCCACTATGGAAGTTAAGCTGTGCTGTGACACTGACATGACTGAAGTGAAATTTTGCAGCCACAAAATGCTTTGGATAAAATGGGAGGTGATAATGTTTTTGGGTTCATCTTATTTTGAATTTTTTAAGTTTGCACATTGTTTAAACAATGTCATAAACCTCCAATAGCAAGGCTTTTCATAACGAGGGCTCTGTTGTACTGTAAATGGTCCAATCTAAAAAAGCAGTCAAGCAATATACGTCAGTCTAGTTTTTGACCAACAATTGAACTTTCATGCATCTCAAACTCTCGACCCTAATCAATATTCTGTTGATCCTATGGTAATAGAGTCACCTTCTTAAAAATGGGGTTACAATAATGTATGGGCAGATGCCAATCAGTTAGACATCAAACTCATACTGTATATTACAAGGTCCAGAAAGCTATTGGAACACATTAGACCTATATCTATATCATATTTGGTATCAAGCAAACTGTAATTTCATTCTGCTAAAAAAAATATGTTGGTTGTTGGATTGTGAAACCTTGTCATATAAAAATATAATGAGTGTGTAATCATCACATTCTAGTGGCAACAGTGGGATTTAACAATGTAACCATCACAATGTCGCAGACGGCTTCATTAACAGGGAGGCCTAGGTGCAGCAGGGTCAATCTCAATTTTACAGGTAAAGATGATATTTGTACAATATTTCAACTGTCAAATTCCCTGAATATATTGATTCATTTTAACTGAAGGTAACCTCTGTCTCTGCATATTTCATCTTATATTAGTGTAAGTTAAAGGTTACTACATGTGACTTAAAGTTATTCTAAAGACTGGATATTTTTACCTTAATGCATTTCCTGCATTAAGGTAAAAAATGTCCCTGTACTGGTATTGCCCCCTCACCCCCCTATATATTTACCCGATCCTGCTCTTGATCCAGCGCTGTGCCTGTCTACAGTGGCTCTGTCCTCTCTGCTCCCAGAGGCAGCTGCGGGAGCTATTGATCAATCAAATCCAAATAGTGGGGGGCAGGGCTGAGCTGCTGTGTGTGTGTGTCAATAGATGCACAGAGCCTGGCTCGAGAGCATGCCAGCAAGTGTCCTCCCATGGGAAGTGGCTTCCTGTGGTGATACCCCGAGATAAGGAGGAGCCGAAAGTGCCAGCACAGGACCTGAGAAGAGGCTATGCTGTGCAATACCATTGTAAAGAGTATGTAAATATAACATGATTCTTATTTTAATAAAAAAATTAAGCTCTACAATCACTTTAAGGATGTCCAACAAACTAATAATGAAACATTTTTTCTTTAAGGTAAGCAAAAGCAGCGAAGGTGAGAAAGTGAAGCTCACACTCTTGAAGTACATCCCCAGATGTATCTATATATGAGCCTCTCAGACCTGTCGGTTTTTATCCAGCAACCATGCAAAGGCTGAGGGAATGCAGGTTTGGCAGGCATACATAGCTATGTCACTTTTCATAACTGCCTGGACGGTTTAACGACTCAAGATCTAGAAGACAGGGATGATTGAATTTTTTATTCTAGTTTAACTATTTCTTAACTAGGCAGTAATAATAACAAGGGACATAAAAAAAATAACAGTCATACTCACTATATCATTTATGGTCATTCAGATAATTGTCTGCAGTATAGCACATTCAAAGGGAACCTGTCAAAACTTAAATAAAGGAGCTGGCATTGCTAAAACCGCTTAGGCCTCATGCACACAGGACGTTTTTTACCTCCCCTGGACACCCCTGGGCAGCCTAAAGAAAAATGCTTGATTTTTGCAAATGCATTCAGGCTCATTTAGGTATGTCAAACGTTTGTGCATCTATTGATTCCATTGGTTAGAATAATGTATTGGAACGAATGAACACCCAAGCACTACGTTTAGGCGTGTTTTTCACAGCCATGAGTACAATTTTACTTAAGTATACTGTATCTTAATCTAAAACCATAACATTTTTTTACCTTAATGCATTCTATGCATTAACCCCCCTGGCGGTAATCCCGAGTCTGGCTCGGGGTGGAACTTCAGTACCATAAGCGGTAACCCCGAGCCAGACTCGGGCTCGCATTGCAGGATACAGGGAGACTTACTTACCTTTTCCCCTGGATCCTGCGATGTCTCCCCCCAATGTGTGCGAGCTCCTCCGCTCGATTCACACAGTGCACGAGTGCCGCTGATCTCCGTTCCCTGCGACGTTACGACGCACGGGAGCGGAGATCGGCGCCAAATTCAAAAAAGTAAAAACAGACAAAACACATACAGTACTGTAATCTTACAGATTAAAGTACTGTATAAAAAAATAACACATCCCATTTGACCCTAGTGGTCTGTCCAGTGCCCTGCATGTAGTTTTCTATTATAAATACAGTTTTTTCTGCCTGGAATTTGGAGATTGTCCATAGCAACCAAAAAGTGTCCCTTTATGTCAAAAGTGATTTTAGACCAGCTAGAAAACAGCGATAATAAATTAGAATCACTTGCAGAATTGAGCGATAGATATTTGTGGGGAAATTCGTCATCAAACACTAAATCTAATGACAGCGACAATTCTGCAACTGAGCAAATTTCAGTGTTTTTGATTTGATTAAATTATTTAATAATTTTTATAGTTATTTATTATATTTTAATTTATTATTTTGTGTTTATCATACCCGGATGTCTACTAGACTCTGGTTTGGACAGATTTAAGTGAGTTATTCCTAAGAATTGCAGGTCTACAATATAAAACGCCAAATTTCCATGCAAATTAATTGTACCGCTTTCAGCACCTAAAACCAGAAAGAATCATACCGCCAGGGAGGTTAAGGTAAAAAATGTTTAGGCATCGGTATTGGCCCCTCCCCCCCCCTTACAATTGCCTGAGCTCTCATTCGATCCACTGTGCACGTTTGCTGCTCTTCTCTCCCCTCACTTCTGGGTTTCACTGGCTTTGCTGAGGCAGCGGGAGCCATTGACTTCCACTGTTGTCAATCAAAGCCAGTGACAAGGGAGCGGGGGGCAGGGCCGAGTCAATGGACACAGCAGCAGGAGTGCCCCCAGAGAGGAGGAGCCAGGAGTGCCAGAGGAGGTAAGTATAGACATGTTTGTTTGTTTTTTTTATTTCCTTTACAACCACTTAAAAATCTATGACCTTTGTTTTTGCCACCTGTGTTCAATTGGGGCAATTTTGACTAAGAAACAAAATGGCTTCATGAAAAGCACTTTTTTGTATATAAAAAAATATAAACTGCCAACTTTGCTTTTTATTTGTTTTACTCAGTGTTGCAAGCTTTTTGTTAGTTCCTTATTCCTAGGCTTATTTTTAAAGTTCTAAAGGAAATAGACAACCACAATAAGTCATGGCCAGATAAAATGCTTTTTACACTTTTGTCGTACACGTACACGTACAAATCAACATCATAAGACAAAGAGATAACCATTTATATTATTACAATGTGTAAAATCATATAGCAATAATGTGTTACTACAAAATACTAAATAAAATAAGTAGCATAACAAAATCATATCATGCCATCAATGTAATGAGCTATATTGATTGATATTACGTGCAGTTAATGACAATTAATCTAATAGTTTAAATATGAATTTGGGCACAGTTTTCTGTCTTTTATTTTACTCCTTTTCACAGTAGCCTGTTCTGCTTGATCTTACCTTGCCAGAGTGCTGTACCAATGAAATCTACCATCAGAAGGATGACAACATTTCAGCTATGGTTTTAAATTCCAGCACCACAACCTGATCTGGGAAGTACCTAAAAAATATTCAAGCACTGGAGCAAAAGCATCACCAAAAATACAGGTGGTGCTGGGAACACGTTCAGGGAGCCATGAGCAAAAGTAAGCATAAGAAGCCAGCCCTGGCCAAATGTCTGATGTATTGCAGGACCTGAAGATGCCCCCCCCCCCCCCACCCCACCCCTAGTTTGCATGCAGGGTTGCATGCGGGGCACCACACTCATAGGTTTCTATTTGTTTTTTTTTTTCAAGCACCCGATTAGAGCCTGAGGCTCTAATTGGCATGCAAAAGGTTAGGCTTAGGGCACAGAGCACTGCGCTCAAACCCACCCACTTGTGACACTAGTGAATCAATATTCACTATTGGTTTCTGGCTTCTCCTCCTGGCCAATCAGGACAGAACGGATTCTAAAGTAGGCCAGATTGGCCAGGAGGAGAAGCGGGGTGAGTGCAGACCTGCGGGGGTTTGTTTGCCGCCAAACCCCCCCTCCAAAAAAAAAAGTTTAGCTTCAGCCGCCACTGGATGGGAGAGCAGTCTAAGTACAAAGGAGAAACAACTGAAGCCTTTGGAAAATGGAAGACTGGAGGCTCTAGGAGCTAAAGACTGGAGGCCCATGAATCTGGAGGACTGGGGGCTCTGGTATCTGGAGGACTGAAGGCTCTGGGATCTGAAGGACTGGAGGCTCTGGGATATAGAGGACTGGAGGCTCTCATACCTGGAAGACTGGACACTCTGGGATCTGGAGACTCTAAAATCTGGAGGAATCGAGGTTCTGGGATTTGGAGGCTGGGATGAGTGGTGGCAACCCAATAACCCTTTCTTGTAGATTGAAAGAAGATGGCAACTTAAAAAGGGGAAAACCAGCTTAGGTGGAACCATTTAAAGATTGCATGTATACAGTCCTCACATGTCAAAGTATACAATAACAGTATAATTATTCAGAAAAGAGCTTTTATCATTAAACTATATGGTTTTGCCATCATTTAACCACTGTGGAGGATTAGTTTTACTTCCTGTCCCATAAACACATTATGAGGTAAAATTTAATTTCTCCAAAATATGGCAAATAAGAGTCTTAACTGGAAGATTTCCCTTTTATTACTGTTCTGGTGACAACTCAAAAGTTTAGATTTTTCAGATTTCTTTTTCTCATGTAACATAAACATTCACAGAGAGAAAAAAATATATATTAAAAATAATACACACTTAAAATTAAACTAAATCACCTTATCCTTTCATGTACTGAATTTGAAAGCACCTGAGGAAAAAAAATATTTTGTAACCTATTTTTACAAGCCCCAATGCTCCTATAAAGCTTGTTGCACTTTTCTCTTCTACCGCTAGGTGGCCGGGTACTTGGTGGTACTAGATATGAGAAGGGCAACCCAAGGTCAGGTTATGGGTATATGGGGTATCTCAGCCAATGGGCAGGGGTTTCCTTGGATCCCTTGGCCTGCTGGGAGAGCCTATATATTTGGGTGGAGTCAGGTGATCTATGTTCTGTGCCACCTGGACAGCTGTCTGGGTGGACGTGTGTCATGTGCCCCTGGCTGCTAGGCCAGAGATTGGGCCTATCCCGGAGGCATCTGGCTGCTAGGCTGTCTGAGGGCCTATCCAAAAGCGAGAGAGCAGCGCAAGGTTGGGACTGCGGCTTGCAGTACAACCAGAGGTGACGGTTCTTCCAGGCCGGAGAACCTGTCAGTAGTTGGAGTTAAAAGGGAAGCTGTCGCCACTAAGGGACCAATCACTTTATTGCCAGGGACCACAGTGAGTAACTAAAGCAAGTATCGGAGCAGTATTCTCACCAAACGGGCACGGTGGAGAATCGGAAACCTTAAGGTGGTGATCAAGTCAGGGACCCAGCCAGGGGAGGTGACGCTTGCAGAGCAGCCTTGTGTGTCAAGCCAGGGACCGAGCAGGCCAGTGGGGTGAAGCTTGAGAAGTATCGGGGTGACAAGCTAGAGACCCAGCAGAGAGGCGGGGTGACGCTTAAGGAAGGATTACACCGTGAAGATTGGAGGAGCTCAAGGGATTCAGTGCCAGTGAATCAGAGGGTCTAGTGAGAGACCGGGTGCTCAGTGGGCTGAAGAACTACAAGGTTTGTAATTCCCCCAATTGTTTGTAAGAGAAATAAACATCTCTTTTGCATTCAAGAAGTGTCTGGCGCCCAATAACTTTATCCACCTTACACCCACTATGCCGCACAACCCACCACATATGGAAGGATGTCCGCTATCTCTGGCCCTGGAGGTTCTCATTAGACTGAAGGAGGCTGGAGACCTTGCTACATAAATACTTTATTATATATTTTCATGTGACAACACTTAAGAAATGACACTTTGCTACAAAGCAGTGAGTGTACAGCTTGTATAACAGTGTAAATTTGCGGTCCCCTCAAAATAACTCAACACATTAATGTCTAAACCCCTGGAAACAAAAGTGAGTACACCCTAAGTGAAAATGTCCAAATTGGGCCCAAAGTGTCAATATTTTGTGTGGCCACCATTATTTTCCAACGCTGCTTTAACCCTCTTGGGCATGGAGTTCACCAGAGCTTCGCAGGTTGCCACTGAAGTCCTCTTCCACTCCTCCATGATGACATCACAGAGCTGGTGGATGTTAGAGACCTTGCGCTCCTCCACCTTCCATTTGAGGATGCCCCACAGATGCTCAATAGGGTTTAGGTCTGGAGACATGCTTGGCAAGTCCATCACCTTTACCCTCAGCTTCTTTAGCAAGGCAGTGGTCGTCTTGGCGGTGTGTTTGGGTCTTTATTATGTTGGAATACTGCCCTGCGGCCCAGTCTCCAAAGGGAGGGGATCGTGCTCTGCTTCAATATGTCACAGTACATGTTGGCATTCATGGTTCCCTCAGTGAACTGGAGCCGGCAGCACTCATGCAGCCCCAGACCATGAAACTCCCGGGAAGGGAAAATGGCTAATTGTGCCATATTTGGACATTTTCACTTAGGGGTGTACTCACTTTTGTTGCCAGCGGTTTAGACATTAATGGCTGTGTGTTGAGTTATTTTGAGGGGACATCAAATTTACACTGTTATACAAGCTGTACACTCACTACTTTACAGTGTAGTGTAATTTCTTCAGTGTTGTCACATGATGATGAAAAGATATAAAAAAAACCTGATACATGTGCAGACCATAAAAGTTAATCTGTATATATTGCACCCAAAAACTTAAAACTACTCACCACCTCAATCTTCTCATCATTTGGGATATGCCCTTCAACCCTCTTCCTTTTAATGTCTATGATCATCTCCTAATGCCCCGTACACACGGTCGGAATTTCCGACGGAAAATGTCCTATCGGACCATGTTGTCGGAAAATCCGACTGTGTGTGGGCGCCATCTGACTTTTTCCGTCGGAAAAAATTTGAGATCCTGCTCTCAAATTTTCCGCCAACAAAGTCCGATCAGACTTTTTCCAATCGTGTGTAGCGAATTCCGACGGACAAAGTGCCACGCATGCTCAGATCAAATTACAAGACCAAAGCTATTGGCTACTAGACTCTACGTAGTTCCGTCGTACGCAACAAACGTCACCACGTTCAGAATGATCGGATTTTCTGACAACTTTGTCCGACCGTGTGTATGCAACACCAGTGTCGGACAAAATCCGTCGGAAAAAATCTGACGGATTTTGTGGTCGGAATTTCCGACCGTGTGTATGGGGCATTAGTTTTACTCACATTTAACTGTAGATAGATATATACATGATAGATAGATAGATAGATAGATAGATAGATAGATAGATAGATATAGATAGATAGATATATATGTTTAGATGACCAGTGATTATTCTAGGAGACCCTGAAAGGTTTTCTATCTTGAGCTGCCTTCCAATCTGTCCCCAGCTTGTGAGTGGGATCATGGGTTCGGGACCTGGGAGAGGATTTGGCAGCCGTAGATGGAGCGAGTTGCCCTATTTTCTATCGTTGTATTCCTGTCACATCTGTGGCCGTGTTTGTCTTGTTTGTTCCTTTTTCATGTATTTCAAGACGGTTAGTGACTTGGGTATCAATTATGGCAGACAATGAGGCTAATTACCACCAGAAGCCACATCTACAGGGTATGATTACATTATACAGGGTATGATACAGATTATGGTGCTTGACAAAGGGTAGAAATGACCCAATTTAGGTAGGAGTGATCCTAAGCAATACCTGGGTCTATGCACAGAGTCTGGATGGAGTTACATTGTCCTTGGTTACTTCAACTATTGTATCCATAATAAGATAATTACTCTGCTCAGACAACAGACAGAATTTCAGTTTGTACCATGCTGTGTTCAGGCCGTACAAAAGTGCCGGAGGTTCCATACTGTAAAGGTTATGTTAACAAGATGCATCTGTAATGTGATAAAAGATTCACCTTTACCCCAGGAAACTATTTTTATTTGCTATCTACCGATTAGGTATCAAACCAGGTTGACTTTAGACCTTGGTACAGACTGACTCTCCCTTCTCTTATAATCTCAAAGCTGCCTTTACATTGGTTAGTTGTAAGATTTTATTATATATTTTGGCCACGTATGAGCTGAGACTGCAATTATGTGAGCTGCTGTGACATCACCTCCCTGCTTGGCCACTTACCAAACATGTCTACCCACAAAGGGTCCTGTGGCAGTGAGCTATGTTTACTTCAAAAACTTACTTCATAAAAGTCTATGGTAATGTAAATCCTGCTTGAAGCAGGTCAACTACAGGTAAGAAGGAGGTCAACTGCCTGTCAAATGAACCTGAATTCTGAATAATCTCAGAAGCGTTACTCGACACAAGCCCAAAGCCTGTTGGAACAGGCCCATAGTCAGTCTACATCTGTACTGGCAATAGAATGAGAAATACACTATAATGTCAAACGTATTGGGATGCCTGCCTTTACACGCACATGAACTTTAATGGCATTCCAGTCTTAGGCCCCGTACACACGGTCGGATTTTCCGACGGAAAATGTCCTATCGGACAATGTTGTCGGAAATTCCGACCGTGTGTAGGCTCCATCTGACTTTTTCCGTCGGATTTTCCGACGGACAAAGTTTTATCTCCTGCTCTCAAATTTTCCGACAACAATTTTCCGATCGTGTGTAGCGAATTCCGACGGACAAAGTGCCACGCATGCTCAGATCACATTACAAGACCAAAGCTATTGGCTACTAGCCTCTACCTAGTCCCGTCGTAGGCAACAAACGTCACCACGTTCAGAATGATCGGATTTTCCGACAACTTTGTCCGACCGTGTGTATGCAACACCAGTGTCGGACAAAATCCGTCGGAAAAAATCCGAGGGATTTTGTGGTCGGATTTTCCGACTGTGTGTACGGGGCATTAGTCTGTAGGGTTTAATATTGAGTTGGCCCACCCTTTGCAGCTATAACAGCTTCAACTCTTCTGGAAAGGCTGTCCACAAGGTTTAGTAGTGTGTCTATTGGAATGTTTGACCATTCTTCCAGAAGTGCATTAGTGAGGTCAGGCACTGATGTTTGACAACAAAGGCCTGGCTCGCAGTCTCAGCTCTAATTCATTCCAAAGGTGTTCTATCGGGAGGTCAGGCCAGTCAAGTTCCTTCACCCTAAACTCGCTCATCCATGTCTTTATGGACTTTGCTTTGTGTACTGGTCCAAATCATTTGGTGGAGGGGGGATTATGGTGTGGGGTTGTTTTTCAGTGAAGGGAACTCTTAAGGCGTCAGCATACCAAGACATTTTGGACCATTTTATATTCCCAACTTTGTGGGACAGTTTGGGGATGGCCCCTTCCTGTTTCAACATGACTGCACACCAGTGCACAAAGCAAAGTCCATAAAGACATGGATTAGCGAGTTTGGGGTGGAGGAACTTGATGGGCCATGACCTCAACCCAATAGAACACCTTTGGGATGAATTACAGCGGAGACTAGGCCTTCTCGTCCAGAATCAGTGCCTGACCTCACAAATGCGCTTCTGGAAGAATGGTCAAACATTCTCATAGACACACTCCTGAACCTTGTGGACAGCCTTTCCAGAAAAGTTGAAGCTGTTATAGCCGCAAAGGGTGGGCCAACTCAATATTGAACCCTACCGACTAAGACTGGGATGCCATTAAAGTTCATGTGTGTGTAAAGACAGGTGTCCAAATACTTTTGACAATATAGTGTAGGAGGAATAGCCATTGCTTACCTCCTCCCAAAAACACAAGCTGCCCATCTATCTGCATTTCTGAGTCATGGATCATGAGCATAACTCCAGGCTGTATCTATAGACACCCACGATCTAACACTAGCCCTGTAAAGAAAAAATCATTATACATACCTTTTCTGCAGGTGATCCGACCCGATCCCATGCTAAGCTGTCAGCCACAGCTTTGCTGGGGAGGCAGGTGCAAAGGACACGTCCGACAATGGAAGCCCCATAGTAACTCTATGGGTGATGTCACATCCCATTAATTTCACAGCCGTTGTTGGCCGTGTCCTCTGTAGTGCTTCCACCGATGGAGATTGGGTCAGATCACCTTCAAAACCATTGTGACTGGGAAAGTAAATGAGAGAAGTTCTCTCTGTAGCCGGGAGCGGACTACAGCGATCTTCAAAACCATTGTGACTGGGAAAGTAAATGAGAGAAGTTCTCTCTGTAGCCGGGAGCGGACTACAGCGATCTGACTTTGAAGACTTGCCTTCTGCTGTCCCAGACTGTCTCTCTATCCCCCTAGTGCTGGGCTCGAATTTCTGACATCACACTTCTGAGCCTAGAGGAAAGCATTGTGGGAACTGTAGTCTTCTGAGCAGACATTGCTAAACTGCAGAACTGACTATGGACTACACCTCCCTGCTAGCCATCTGCTCCAGGAAGAATTATGGGAGAGACTATAAAGTGATCTGCCAGGCAGGCCCACGCTCTCTTCCTTCCTGGGTCCCATCGTGTAAACACCATCTCGCCGATGTGTGAGAAGACTGCGGCCTACCACGCGGTACACAGCCTTACAGCTCCAGCCCAATGGGTCAGACTTCACATGCTACCTGATGGGCGCCGCTGCAGCATTGTTAAAAGCATCGGAGTAGGATGGCTCACTGATTCAGCAGATCGATCGCCATCTCTGCCCACATGCAGTAAGGAGAATTGTTTGCTCGTTCATTAGGAAATTACCGAACGTTCTTAGGATTGGTGAGAGGGCATTTGCCCAAAACAAATCCAGTTACCAGCCATTAATATCACACTCAGAACACTGTACACAGACACCTTTTATCTGGATTGCCTAAAGGATTGCTATAAGTCAGAACCAGCTGCTTTGCCTTGATTGCCATCACTGTGTCACATTAAGGAATTCTTGTTTTCTTTGAGCTCCACCTGCCAGTGAAGATAATCGCAAGGCCTTGCACTTTGAACACTGCTATTTATTACTATTAAAGGGAACACGTCAATGGTGTTAGCAACCAATAGCCTTCTTGAGGAATCCAGTTACTACTGTTTGTTATTGTGTACATTGGTATCATTTACTTGTCACTGCTAACTGTTATTTGACTGTTTTAAGAACTATTTTAATCTAGTCTTGGCTGTCTATCCAGGACTTGGCCAACTAATACCCCTTTAAGTCTCTCCTCTTGTTTGAGTAAAATCTGAGAGAGATAAAACAATCTGCCTTGTGTCAGTGCGTTATTTAAAGGTATACACAACATGTCTGAACCTAAAGTGTCAGAAGGGCAGGAAGGTCCACAGGTTCAAGGCTGCACAGAAGAACAAGCAATTGCAAGCAACCCCCTAGGGGGAAAGCCTACCTGATAGTTCCCCCCCCCCAACCAAGAGTGACTGAGGATATAGATTTATCAGTCCCTTCCTCAGCTG
Organism: Lithobates sylvaticus; assembly: GCA_028564925.1. Classification (NCBI taxonomy): domain Eukaryota; kingdom Metazoa; phylum Chordata; class Amphibia; order Anura; family Ranidae; genus Lithobates; species Lithobates sylvaticus. Next base: position 136,793,932 of record CM053029.1, read on the forward strand.
CACAGATAAATGAATAGGAAGCACCCTGAGTCTTCCTGCTCATTTACAAACTGAAGCATAGTAAACACAGTTTACTATGCCTCAGTGATGAATGGACACAGGAGTTATTGGTACCAATCGCTCAGTGTGTTCATTCAGGAAAGCGAGGGGCCAGTAAATGTGTGCCCGCAGCAGCTGCCAGCCGGAGAGGTGGGAAGCCATCGCACTGCAGGGGAAAGGAGCACATGGGGGGCGGACAGCAAATTGAAGGGATGCATGTGCTAGAACCAATCCCCTTGCAGCGCAGCCAGAGGGAGGGAGAGGAGGAGAAGCTGGCAGTGCTACAGTGGGAGACAGAAGAGGATAGGTTTCTGCATTAAGACAGTAAAGCTGACCCTCCTGCTCAGCAGGTACCTGGGCCCCCCTTTTGAACTGATAAGGCCTGGGCCCAGGACAGGAAGGCTGGCTGAACTGCCTTATCAGTGGCCCTGCCACTGGACACAAGAGCAGGCATACTATTTGCAAAGACTACACAACTGCACAAGGCCCCTTTAAGAGTTAGGAGCCCATTTATACAAATTGTGGGTCAGTTGTCACACAGATTTGCACACAACTCATCTCTATTAACTCTCAATTGATACAAAATTATTATTTATGCTTGCCCACTGCCCAGTAGTTAAATGGGCAGCCCAGAGCTGGGTCTCACTCAGAGGGGCTTGGTGACTTTGTCTGCCATAGGTTAGCCTCTTTGTCTCAGTTCAATAAAGACTCTGAATTCTGTTCTTTTTTTAATATTTAGGGTGTGTCAGAGCACGGCAAGGACTTATGAGACAACGGCGCCATCTTCTGGACTTATGGTGGGAGTGATCTATGGCTTAGTGGAGAAAGAAATTAACTATATCTGTTCTGTCTGACCAGAAAATGATATTGTGGGGCGTTTTTAGTTTTCAAATTAAATAATTTTCTTTTTACACTCTCATTGAGAGAATAGACATATGCATTTCATATCGAATGAGAGATCCGGAAAGCATTTACCACAAAAGAGTTGCTTAGATTGACATAAAATTATTTTTATTGTAACAAAATAAAAACAGTGTCGTAAAACGCTCAATGTTTATGACATTTTAGGGCCTGCAAATGTGCTAGTTGTTACCAGGCCTAGTAGATTATCTACAGCAGGATTTATTTAGAGCCCTGCTGCCATCTAGTGGTCTTTGTCATTATTGCTATTTCACATCCCATTGATATTGAGCCTATTGAATGTCTGTAAAGTGTCTGGCACCAGTAAATTATTATTATTATTATCATTATTATTATACAGGATTTATATAGCGCCAACAGTTTGCACAGTGCTTTACAATATAAAGGGAGACAATACAGCGACAATACAATTCAATGCAAGAGGGTAAGGAGGGCCCTGCTCCTGCTAGCTTACATTCTAATACTGTAGTAAATGCCATTAACCACTTCAGTTCTTCCACCTGTAAACCTCCTATGGACCAGAACAATTATTACACTTCTGCTATGGTTCTGTTTATTTAGCAATAATTTTGTACATAAGTGTAACTAAAGACAACACTTTTTTTTTTTTTTATGTTTTGGATAGAGTGGAGAGGGATTAGGACACCTGTCTGGTCTTTATTGCTGCCTGTGCCCCCATTAGGGAGATTCATCCTCTCTATGTGTGCTGTTTACTGTTATCATCAAAAGTAAAAGATTTTTGGTTGATATCAGAACACTAACAGAAGGGAAATCTTCCAATGGGGACACTAGTTCTGGTGACACACCACCCACTGGAGGAATTTCCTCTCACTTCCTGTTTTGGCTGTGCGATAAGTGAAGGGAAAGCTCCCCAGTGGGACATACATAGGTGGCAAAAAAAAACCTGATGGGGCTTTAACTCTCCCTTACTTTATCAAAAATGTCAGAAAACAAGATTTGCCCTTTGTTACGCTTTAACCACTTCAATACAGGGCTTTTAAACACCCTTCCTTACCAGAGCACTTTTTGCGATTCGGCACTGCGTCGCTTTAACTAACAATTGCGCGGTCGTGCGACGTTATACCCAAACAAAATTGACGTCCTTTTTTTCCCACAAATAGAGCTTTCTTTTGGTGGTATTTGATCGCCTCTGCGGTTTTTATTTTTTGCGCTATAAACAAAAGAAGAGCGTCAATTTTGAAAAAAAACACAATATTTTTTTACTTTTTGCTATAATAAATATCCAATTTTTTTTAAAAAAAACAATTTTTTTCCTCAGTTTAGGCCGATACGTATTCTTCTACATATTTTTGGTAAAAAAAATCGCAATAAGCGTATATTGATCGGTTTGCGCAAAAAGTTATAGCGTCTACAAAATAGGGGATAGATTTATTGAATTTTTTTTTTTTTTTTTTACTAGTAATGGCGGCGATCTGCGATTTTTTTTTCGTGACTGCGACATTGCGGCGGACACTTCGGACACTTTTGACACATTTTTGGAACCATTCACATTTACACAGCGATCGTTGCTATAAAATTGCAATGATTACTGTGTAAATGTGACTGGCAGGGAAGGGGTTAACACTAGAGGGCGCTGCAGGGGTTAATGTGTTCCCTAATAGAAGTGATTCTAACTGTAGGGGGAGGGGACTCAAGGGGAGGAGACCGATCATGTGTTCCTCCGTACTGGGACCACATGATCGGTCTCCTCCCCGCTGACAGGACGTGGAGCTGTGTGTTTACACACACAGCTCCACGGTCCCGCCCGGTCCCGTTGTTTTAACGGGCAATCGCGGGTGCCCGGCGGACATCGCGGCCGCCGGGCACTCGCACCGGGTCCCGAGCGATGCCGCGGGCGCGCGCGCGCGCCGCCGGCCAGGCGGCCGGGAATCCGAGGACGTCATATGACGCCCACCCAGGATGGTAGATCCACCTTGTGGGCGTCATATGACAATACAGCGGTATTGAAGTGGTTAAAGAGGAACTAAACCCCCCTATCCTTTACAGCCAAGGAAGCTGCCATCTTAGCCTCTGTTTGATCTGCAGTTACCATGGTGCTGCACATGTGATCATCTATAACACCATCCATTTGATGGCATGACAGCTCGTTGAGAGCTAATATAATCACACTAGTAATTTTAACAGTTATGAATGTACAGTAACTATTATCAGAAACCGTTCAATTGGTGGGGTTAGTTCTACTTTAAAATAAAAATGTAATAAATGTGATGCTTTATTTTGGTGATGTCTCTTTTTTCTACTTTTTTCTTAGTGTTAGTTTGTGTTACTGTGAATAAAAAGTAATTTATTCTATAATTTGTCCGGCTTTTAAATGACACTAAAATGTATTATGTTTCTGGTACGTACAATGCATTCCAAAATTATATATAAATTAAATATTGGCCTTTTTGCACCTTTTTAATGCGACACTAAAAAAATGAACCACAAAAAAATGTTTAAATATTATTTGTTTGGAAATAAAAATAATGGGTTAAATAGGAACACATTTTTTTTTTGTATCTGTTAGGTTTCTTCAACTGAGATCATAAAGTTCATCTCTTTGATCTGCAGATAAATGTAGCAGAGTAGATACAAAAGTAACAATGTTATATCTCGAGTTTTAACAATGTTTATAGACCCTTTGATAGGTCAGTTTTTGACATGTAGCAAACTTGATGTCCACAACTGGTTATAGCCTAACTCTAATTACATTTTTATTGTTTTTAACAGAGCGGGGAAGGGTTAGGATCTCTGTCAGGGTTTTACTGCTGTCTGTGTCCCTTTTCTTGGAGATTTCCCTTCACTTCATCATGTTCTGTTTGACATCCCAACAGGGACACAGAGAATGTTAAACACCTGACATCTAAAGGTTCAAATATATGTGAAGCAATCACTAAAACTCATATCTACAACATATTCAATTAATTGTAAAGTCTCTGGGGCACTCGAGCCGAGTCACAGCTCCCTGTGTCCATTCCGACACGGAGCTGCAGCCCGGCCCCACCTCATCTCTCTCCTCATTGGCTGACTGACTTTGATTGACAACAGCGGGAGCCAAAAGTAGGTTTGGTGCTGTCATACGTCCTGCTGCTCTGTGAGGACGTTAACACAACAAAACTAGTAGGGCGGAGGCTGGGACGCTGACACCATCAAGCCTTGTACAGAGATCAGGCTCTCAGGTTTTAGAACACAGCCAGGAGCAGAGTATTTCATTTTTATTGATAACACGCGATTGTTCCGTAGTGTCGGGTTGACACTTAAAGGGGTTGTATACCCTCAATTACAACTTGCACCTACAGGTAAGCCTAGATTAAGGCTTACCTGTAGGTACAAGAAATATCTCCTAAACCTGCACGGTTTAGGAGATATTTGCAAAGAACGTTTTACAACGTTGTCTACGGCGCATGCGCGCCGTAGACAACGGTGCATTTACAGGGTTAATCCCCATTCACGACTATGGCTCGCCGCAGCTGAAGTGTCCCGCGCGCATGCACAGAGCGATGTCTTCGCTGCTCTGGCCAATCACAGCGCCGCAGCGGCGCTGTGATTGGCCGGAGCGGCGATACCCGGAAGGGTATCTGTGGAGAGATGGCTGTGGCTGGAGGGGGAAAAGAGGACGGCGTCGGGGGCCCCGATCTAAGGTAAGTGATGCATAATGAGCTAGTATGCTAGTCATACTAGCTCATTATGACTCTGTCTTGCAGGTAGTTTGAAAAAAAAACCACCAAAAACGGGTATACAACCGCTTTAAGAAATGTTAGTGTATTTTTTAGAAGTTTTAAATAAATGTAACAAATTTTAAAACAAGATTACGCTATGGAAGTTTTCTTTTCCTCTTCCCCTTAATTGCCGTTTGTCCAATGCTATAAAAAAACTGACAGGTGGAGAGCTTGAAATCAGCAGAGTGGAGAGTGACACAGCATCACGCTACTGCAGGCTTGGGATCAGATCATCCACAGGACTTGGAGGAGATAGTAACAGGCTGAGAAGTTGGAGTCCATGAAGATTGGAACAGTTCAAATATTTTATCCGGTGCAATCGCTGGTTTATAACTTTACCAGCCATAGCAGTTGGTGTGTCACTTTAGAACTTTTCTGATGAAAGGAGCATATTAGTCATCTGAATTAATGAAGGGTTGGATCCCCTGCTTTCTTAATTTTTTTGTTTGAGAACTGTGATTTGGTGTTTAGAACTTTTTTGCATGGGTGCTTTTTGGAGGAAATCAAGCATTTTTTTGTTTTTTGTCTAAAAAAAAATATTTTTTTTGATAAATTAATTAATTTTTTTCACATATAATCATGGCACACTTATGTGTTTCTCAACTCCAGTCCTCAAGGAGCCCCAACAGGTCATGTTTTCAGGCTTTCCATTATTTTGCACAGGTGATTTGATCAGTTTCACTGCCTTAGTAATTACCACAGCCGTTTCATCTGAGAAAAATCCTGAAAACCTGACCTGTTGGGGCACCTTGAGGACTGGAGTTGAGAAACACTGCTGTAGGGCATAGACCTTAGGTGGCATTGTTGTGTCCGCAGTTACAGTGCCTTGCAAAAGTATTCACCCCCCTGGCTTTTTTGTTACATTACAGCCTTTATTTCAATGTTTTTTAATCTGAATTATATGTGATGGATCAGAACACAATAGTCTAAGTTGGTGAAGTAAAATTAGAAAAATAAATATATAAAACAAATTTTCAGAAATAAAAAAATTATAATTGTCATGTGCGTATATATTTACCCCTTTTTGTTATGAGGCCAATAAAAAGCTCAGGTGCAACCAATTACCTTCAGAAGTCACATAATTAGTGAAATGATGTCCACCTGTGTGCAATCTTAGTGTCACATGATCTGTCATTATATATACACACCTTTTTGAAAGGCCCCAGAGGCTGCAACACCTAAGCAAGAGGCACCACTAACCAAACACTGCCATGAAGACCAAGGAACTCTCCAAACAAGTAAGGGACAATTTTGTGGAGAAGTACAAGTCAGGGTTAGGTTATAAAAAAATATCAAAATCTTTGATGATCCCTAGGAGCACCATTAAATCTATCATAACCAAATGGAAAGAACATGGCACAACAGCAAACCTGCCAAGAGACGGCTGCACACCAAAACTCACGGACTGGGCAAGGAGGGCCTTAATTAGAGACTTTTTTCTACTTTTCTACTTTCTAGAAGAACTTAATATAAATGACAGAAACATTAAACTCACCTGGGAAATAAGTAAAGAAAAAATCACTTTCCTGGATCTAGAGATTTTTCAAGAAGCTAATGCACTTTTTTCTAAAACACATCTCAAGAATGTAGACCGAAACAGCTATTTGCCCTTAGAAAGTTGTCATCATAAGAACTGGCTATATAATATACCAAAAGTTCAATTAATGCGCCTAAGAAGAAATTGCCCAGGCAGACAATATGAAACGAAGATTCTTGGAGAAAGGCTATGATAAGGAATATATCAACATGAAAATTACAGAAGTTGCAGAAATGGACCGCAAAACCTGATAAAAGATAAACCAAAATGCGAAGCCCTAAGAGATATGGTACCAATCATTTTTGACTACAGTGTGCAACATAAACAAATTGAAAGGATTAATGTTTGAATAAAGTCTTGGGTTTTACACTATCGGAGCCCCTTATCTTTTTTATGTAAGGGTATACATCAATGAGTGCCTATCCATGAGAGTTGGATTGAGGAGTATGGAGTGGTTCATCCAGGCTGTGGCTATCTGCTGCATTACCAGGGAGTTGAAAGGAGGGCTATTTCTATGAAAGCTTATTGTGACACTCTGTAATGGGGTGTCATATACATCTGGTAAGAAGTAAATCTCACCTTTTTCCCTTGGTGGTGGATCACCTGCGGTTTATTTGAAGATTCCTTTGGATAGTTTGACTTTTTTGATTTATTTAATCATACGCTGCACGGGTGGAATTATCTTCAAAGACACTCTCAGTGTTTTGAAGTTTTTCTGTTGGACTTTCACTATTATTTCTTTATTGTTTGGTTCATTTTTAATTTATTTTTAATGCATTATATGTGGTTTAATCACGGTTTATAACATTCACCTGGTTGTGGGGTATATTATACTGTTACCATACACTTATTTGTTAAGGATCAATTTGTGGTCCTTCTATTAATTTTTGTTGTGCTGCACACACACATATAGGTTTTAAGCTCACTTTAGTTTATTTATGACTATAGCTGAGGCATGGTCAATTGAGCACGTGCAAACTATTTTTAGCGCCTTCAATATATAGGTCGGACAAAAAGATTGCTTAGAATCCGTATAAAAGAACATGTGCAGAACATCCAGAAAGGTTTCGACAAGCACATTTTGCCACACATCACAATAAATATCCCTCACAATTAAAATTCTGGGGGATAGAACCCTATGTAAAACATTGGCGGGGGGGACATAAAGTCAGAACCCTCAGCCAAGGATACTACATGACCAGATATCTGTGAGACCAGTCTGGGGACGCCCCTCCTGGAGATATACAAGGGTCCTGTAATAAAGCTGATTTCTATGCTGTAACCTTAAAGCAGTAAGGTAAGGGGCCACCCATTTAACGGAAAAAGGAAATATCACCTATTACCAATATTGCACTTCAAGGAGAAAACCTAATATCACCGGCACTTTATTTGTGTTTTTTCTGACCACAAGCCAGAGCTGGATTATTCGCATTATTTGCATTGTTTGCATGGACAGATTGTTTGCACAGACATTTTTATTGCAATCACCAGCACTTGCACTTTATATTGGACCACTATTTGTTTGCACTTTATTGGGAATTTTTTGCAGTATATTTTTTGCACGATTATTTATGCTGAATTTTCTATTAATTTTTTTAATTTTAGTATGATCCACCAGCACTTTAAAATATTTGGATACATATTTACACTTTATTGTCTTATGCACTAGAAGGACATATACATATTTTATATAGATTGCAACTTTTATATCTATATGCGATTTTATTATCTCTTGTCCATGCGACTTTATTGTGTCTTGTCAGTGCGGTTAAGTTACTTGTTCACGGAGCACTTCTGCACTTTACTTTCAATTTTTTGTACAGCGCAGCACTACTTTAATTTACATTAATTAGAGAGACAGCACAGAGACCTAAGGTAACCCTGGAGGAGCTGCAGAGTTCCACAGCAGAGACTGGAGAATCTGTACATAGGACGACAAGAAACCGGATGCTCCATAGAGTTGGGCTTTATGGGAGAATGGCCAGAAGAAAGCCATTACTTTCAGCAAAAAACAAAATGGCACATTTTGAGTTTGCAAAAAGGCATGTGGGAGACTCCCAAAATGTATGGAGAAAGGTGCTCTGGTCTGATGAGACTAAAATTAAACTTTTTGGCCATCAAAGAAAACGCTATGTCTGGCGCAAACCCAACACATCACATCACCCAAAGAACACCATCCCCACAGTGAAACATGGTGGTGGCAGCATCATGCTGTGGGGATGTTTTTCAGCAGTCGGGACTGGGAAACTGGTCAGAGTTGAAGGAAAGATGCCCGGCCTGTCAGTTTAGGTGGGCGGCCATGTCTTGGTAGGTTTGCAGTTGTGCCATGCTCTTTCCATTTTCGGAAGATGGATTGAACAGTGCTCCGTGAGATGTTCAACGCTTGGGATATATTTTTATAACCTAACCCTGCTTTAAACTTCTCCACAACTTTATCCCTGACCTGTCTGGTGTGTCCCTTGGCCTTCATGATGCTGTTAGTTAACTAAGGTTCTCTAACAAACCTCTGAGGGCTTCACAGAACAGCTGTATTTATACTGAGATTACACCCAGGTGGACTCTATTTACTAATTAGGTGACTTCTGAAGGCAAGTGGTTCCACTAGATTTTAGTTAGGGGTATCAGAGTAAAGGGAGCTGAATACAAATGCATGCCACACTTTTCAAATATTTATTTGTAAAAGAAACTTTAAAACCATCTATCATGTTCCTTCCACTTCACAATTATGTGCCACTTTGTGTTGGTCTATCACATAAAATCCCAATAAAATACATTTATGTTTTGGTTGTAACATGACTAAATGTGGAAAATTTCAAGGGGTATGAATACTTTTTCAAGGCATTGTACATAACAATAGAAACACAAGAATAAATGCAAAAATATAAACACCATCAACCAGGTAAGTATGTCAGGGATCCCAGAAGAATGGAGATAGGTCCACAGGGTAAGCTCTGTCTGGGAACTGAAAGAGGAGCAAGCCTGGGCCAAGACACACAACAGAGCCCAAAGAAAAAAAAACCTAAAAAGTGTAAGTGAGTATAATGAAAATGACAAGAAACAATAAAAATTAGAAGATGATAATAGTGTGCAAAGAGTGGAACATAAGGTATCGGTGAGGCTCAGTCCAAGTCAATTCTATACTTTTTCAGAGTTCTGCCATTGTCTTAGCATTTGTGGCCTTTCCTTTTGTTGCTACACATAGGGGCTGATTTACGAACGGTTTGCGCCATTAGTTGTGGCGCACCACTATGCGCAACAGCCATTTTCGTATTTACAAAACATTTGCGCCTGTAACACAGCGAAATTTCCCATTTACTATTATCTTGCCGGCGCACGGGAGGTGGCGATCGGTGCGCCGCTATAGACATGGCGCACGGCATCTTAAACTCAGGATTAAAAGAAGGTGGAAGTGCCAATATTATGGGGGTGATGTGGGGTGATGTGAGGAAGTATAGTTATAACTGTCCAAGTAACAAATATGCCCAAAATAGAATGAGAAAGTGACTTTCTCTGAACAAGCCTGCTGCGCCTGCAAGTACACTTAGAACTGCGTGATGTCAATTATTGCACTGCGCATGCACAAGCGGCATTTGCGTATGTTCAAGTGCTCTGGTTCACTGCGCTGGCAAAATCTTAGTAAATGTCAAGCCACGTAAATGCATTTGCATAAGTTGAACAGGCGCACATCTCAACTTGACTTTTTGTTTTTACACTGGTTCACTTCTATGTTTTTTTTTAAGGCTATTTGCACACAGGTCATGTTAGCATTAAGAAAAAATAAATTAAGAAAAGAAAATGCTTGGGGGTCCCCCAAAATTCCATACCAGGCCCTTCGGGTCTGGTATGGATTTTAAGGGGAACCCGCGCCAAAAAAATTATGACGTGGGGGGTCCCCCTCAAAATCCATACCAGACCCTTATCCGAGCATGCAACCTGGCAGGCCACAGGAAAAGATTGGAGACGAGAGAGCGCCCCCCCTTAACCGACCAGGCCACATGCCCTCAACATTGGGAGGCTCCCGCTGTGTGATGCTTCTCTTCTTCTGACAGTTCTTATATAATGGAGGGCGGGGCCACCCGGTGACCCCCCCCCCCTCGGACGCACGGTTCTGTTATATTACTGTCAGAAGAAGAGAAGCATCACACAGTGGGAGCCTCCCATTGCGCGGAGCGGCCCGAGAGCGAAGCGAGGAAGAAGAGACGCCGTGGAGGAAGATGCCGGACGAGAACACCGGAGCAAGAAGCAGAGGATCGGAAGAAGAAGAAGATGGAGGAATAAGAAGATGGAGGAGTGTGTTGAGTTATTTACACTGTTAAACAAGCTGTACACTCGCTACTTTACATTGTAGCAAAGTGTCATTTCTTTGGTGTTGTCACATGAAAAGATAGAATAAAATATTTACAAAAATGTGAGGGGTGTACTCACTTTTGTGAGATACTATATATATTGGCGTGTGCTGAGGTCTGCAGCAATGAAGGATTTTTTTATTTGAAACTTTAATGTAAATCTAGACAGTTGAGGGGGTGTGTGGTGTCCTGCCATTCACTATACCCATTCAGTGTTTACCAGTGACACCGATAACACCAGAAGAAGGGTAAGGACCAGAAAAGAAGGGCAAGGACCAGAGAAAAAGGACAAGGACCAGAGAAGAAGGTCAAGGACCAGAGAAGAAGGGCACAGATCAGAGAAGAAGGGCACGGACCATAGAAGGACACGAGATCATAGAACGTCTCACCACTGAGCTGGGATGGCAGCTGCCGCACAGGCTGGACCTCCTAGACCACATACTGCCCCACACCACCACTCTTCAGGAGGTCTCTGATGGCCAGAGGGACGGTGAACTGCACAGACATGATGGAACCTGCAATAGAATGGAAGGAAAATGTTACATTACTCTACGAAGACATTCTTCACTTCAATAGCAGAGTTCACCTTTACCTCCCTACACCCCAATGTACACTCCCCTTTCCTTCACTCCCCCCTCCCCCCCTCACCCCATCCAGTGTGTAGCTGAAGGAAATACCTTCTCATTTAAGGGATGGGAGAGTGTGTGACCTGGTCAGGTGACAGCACTGGGCCAATCAGCTCTGTCCTAATAGGATACCAGAGATGAGGATCCCAGCACTGAGAAGAGCGGAGGAACCAACACTGGAGATACCACCCCCCCCCAGAGACCAGGTGTGCTGTACAGGGATTGTCAGCATAGGAGCGGGTATAATAGAAAGCCCTCTCCCCCATAGTGTGACTTTATAGATACGACCCCCAGACAGGAACAAGTCTGACCTTCAACATGACACCATTCAACTCAGCAAACCTCATCCCAGCCAAGCGTGGTGCCCACTGTCCCGATCCACGGCACCCTAAGGGCCCATCCCCCTCATCCTGAACACCCCGAGGGCCCACCCCCTCACCCCGAACACCCCGAGGGCCCACCCCCTCACCCCGAACATCCCGAACACGGGATGTGCTTGCGATCCGTTTACTTTTAACATCACCCCAATCAAAGCGTGATTTTGCCACGATTGACGCCTGTCAAAACGCAGGAATGCTTTTGGGAAACAGGCGTCCCACGATTTTGTTTGCGCGATTTGTCAGGTGACAATATTGTCCCGTGTTTTCTGACAATTTGGGAATTGCAGTAATTCTTGTTGAGTCTTCTTCTAGGAACAGCCAATTGTCTTGTTTGTCCAGCTACATTGATTACTGGTGACTCAGAAGTTCCAAAAACTAAAATGGAGGGCTGATGCTCCCATTACTGGAGTGGCAGCCGCCACCAGTGTAGCGACCTGTGTTGGTACAGCCCTACCTGATCCCTGGGAGGGTTCCTCAGACTTTTTGTTGAGTTTTCTTCTAGGAACGGCCAATTGTCTTGTTTGACCAACTACATTGATAGTGGATTCTGGTGGTGGCTTGAATTCAAGATTCTCGCCCTCATATCTACTAGCAAATCATCCTCTAATCCCTCCTCCTCATCACCTAGTTTAAATTTTCTTCCAACATTTTGGCCATCTTCAATTCCAAAAAAGCTGCACCCCTCCCATTTAAGTGCAATCCGACACTACTATAAAGATGGTAACGGCCTGAAAAGTCAGCCCAGTTCGCCATGAAGCCAAATCCCTCCTCCCTGCACCAGTTCCTTAGTCACTTGTTAAGTACCCTAAGCTCCTGTTGCCTCTCTGGTGTGGCTCGGGGTACCGGCAGTATTTCAAAAAATATTGCCTTGGGGGACCTTTTCTTTAATATAGACTTAAAGCGGTTATGCACTCTGTAAAAAAATTTTTTTTTTGGGACGGAATATAAAGGATGCTTACCTTTATTGGGGGACTCACCTGTTCCATCTTCCATCTCGATCGCCGCCGGTTTTCGTCCGATGAAGTTCCTCGTCTTCTTCTTTTGTGCTGGGGGCCATCTTGCCTGTGGGCATGTGAAACACCCACAGGAACTTTAGATGGCCCAGCATGCACCGCCGTTACTCGCGCGTGCGCAGTAACGGCACATCTGCCGACATCTCACGAGATTTCGGCAGATGTGGCCGAAATCTCGGGAGATTTCGGAAGATGTGGCCGAAATCTCGCGAGATTTCGGAAGATGCCCGCACTGACTCCTGGGATCAATGACACCAGATCCCAGGAGACAGTGCGGCGTGACGACGAACGACGCAGAGACCCCGCCCGCCACCGCAGAGAGAGAAGACCGGAAGTCTTCAATTACAAGGTAAGTAAAAAAAAAAAAAAAAAAAAAATTTCATTTAGTACTCTTTGCCTGATTTGGAAGGCAAAGAGATTTACTAAATGAAATGGGTGCAGAACCGCTTTAATTTAATTTAACCTTTCTTGGAAAAATAAAGATTTTTTTAAGTTTTTGCTTTTTGAAACTCTTTTAGAGCCAAACCAAATTCTTTTCTTTTTTTTAACCCTCTCCCTCCCCGTTTTTAACCATTTCACTACCAAACCAATAGTTTTTTTTTCCATTTCTCCCAATATGTTAAAGCGGATTTCCACCCATTTTTGAAGTCCTCTGCATCCTGCAAAAGAATTGATATGCCAAATCGTTTTCAGCACACACAGCGGCTTGCTGTGTGTGCCGAAAACGATTTGGCATATCAATTTTTTTTAAAACTCACTGTTATAAGGAAGATTGAAATCTTAATTTCCTCCTCTGAGCCGTCGCTGAGCGCTTCATTTCCTGGTCTGCAATGCCTCCCGAGAGATGTTTGTCATCAATCCCAGGAGGCAATAGGCATTGCTGGGCTGCAGCATCGCAATATTTCAGAACTGGAAATGACATGATGCAAGGTGGCGGCCAGTGCCATTTTTAAAAAGGGTAACCAGGCTTTATTTTGCCATGGTTACCAAAGCTTCTTATACACAGTGATGGGCAGTGGGGGAGGCGGCTGGAACATCTTAGCTCTGATTACATACAGAGCCCAGGGGACAGCACAGCCTTTACTAATTATTCATAAAAGAGTACTATGATGGGGCAATTTTGATGGGTGAAGTTTTTATGGGGCAATTTTGATTGGGCAGTTTTGATGGGGGCAGTATGATGGGGCAATTTTAATGGGGCAGTATGATTGTGCAGTTTTGATGGGGCAATTTTGATGGTGCCAGTATGATGGGGCAATTTGATCTGGGCCGTATGATTGTGCAGTTTTGATGGGGGCAATTTGATAGGGGCAATTTGATGAGGGCAGTATGATTGTTCAGTTTTGATGGGGCAATTTTAATGGGGACAATTTTATGGGGGCAGTATGATTGTGCAGTTTTAAATGGGGCAATTTTGATATCCCTTGTTTCTGTGCATATATATATATATATATATATATATATATATATATATATATATATATATATATATATATATATATATACACACACATAACAAGAGATTTTATATATAAAAAATCTGCACAGAAACTATCAGGAGAGCGGCGTCGGACGGACGGCCCGCTTTCTAGTGCACATGCGCGGGGGCTCGGCGCTCCGGCGCATGCGCACTCGCGGCTCGGCGCTCCGGCGCCGGCGCATGCGCACTAGCGCACACCTGGCGGCAATGACGCGCAATTAGCGTCATTCCAGCGCCTATTTAAAGCTGCCTGACGCACAGGCACCTTGCTGGTCTGTCTCTCCAGCTTAGTGCCTGTGTGTCCTGTGTCCCCAAACGTTCCTGATCAGTTCCTGCTGTTGCCGACCCGGATTGCCTGCCGTTCCTGATATCTCCTGTGTTTGACCCCCTGGCTTGCCCTACGGACTTCCTGATATCTCCTGTGTTTGACCCTCTGGCCTGCCCTACGGACTTCCTGATATCTCCTGTGTTTGACCCTCTGGCCTGCCCTACGGACTTCCTGATATCTCCTGTGTTTGACCCTCTGGCCTGCTCCACGGACTTTACTGTTACCTGTGTTTGACCCTCTGGCCTGCCCTACGGACTTCCTGATATCTCTGGTCCACGTAACCTCTGCCGGATTCCCCAGTGTTTGCACCCAGCCGGGCGTTTGGTACCTGCCTCCTTATCCTGCCATCTGCCGGCATGCCCGGGCCAGGTCATCACCGCCTCCAGGCTCCCTACCAGTTCTGCTCACGTATCGGAGGTGACCTGTGCCTCCTGGTGCCGTTTGCTCCCTGTCCCATCTCCAGGGGACAGACTGCGCTGGGTCGCAAGGGTGAACCGCTCTCGGCCTCTCGGCCTCGGTAAGTACAGCTCTGACAGTACAGACCAGCCATGTCCGAGGCCGACAGAGCGTGTTCTCCCCTTGAGATCCTGTGCCAGCAGATGGCAGCACTTACTGAGGCTGTCCAAAAGCTGCAAGTGGGGTATACTCAAATAGACAGCCGTTTGCAACAACTGACAGGGCCATCTCCCCCCGCAGCCGGTAACCTTGCCGCTTCCAGTGGGGTTCCCCCATCTGCAGCACCTACTAACCCCACAGTAGTCATGGCCACTCCGGAACCCAGGGTCCCTATACCAGAACGGTTCTCGGGTGACCGCAAGAAATTCCGGGCATTCAAGAACGCCTGTTCCCTGTACCTAGCCCTCCAACCCAGAACCTTCTCTTCCGAAGTGGTGAAAGTTGGGTTCATTATTTCTCTCCTGGCCGAGGAACCCCAGGCCTGGGCCCATAGTCTAATGGAGCAAAGGAGCCCTGTATTGAACTCTGTGGACCCCTTTTTCGAGAGCATGGGCCAGCTTTACGATGACCCCCAGAAGGGGGCCACAGCTGAGACCACCCTACATAACCTTTCTCAAGGCCGGAGGCCGGTTGAGGACTATACGGCGGAATTCCGGAAATGGTCAGCCGACACCGGCTGGAATGAGCCAGCCCTCAAGTACCAATTCCGCCAAGGATTATCTGATACCCTTAAGGACGAGCTAGCCCGGATTGACGTCCCAGACGCCTTGGAAGATCTCATACAAGCAGTCACCAAAATTGACCGGCGCTTGCGGGAACGCCGCGCTGAACGCTTCCAGTCCTCTCGCCCCAATTGGATGCTACCCAAACCAGGTCCTGGTCCTGCCCAATCCTCTTTTCATCCCCCACCTGGGGGCACTCCCGGAGTCGAACCCATGCAGCTAGGTCTTGTCCGCGCTCCCCTGACCCCGGAAGAACGTTTACGCAGGCGACAAGGCAACCTGTGCCTTTACTGTGGAAGCCCCGGTCACTTCCTCCGGTCCTGCCCCATAAGGCCTAGTAAGTCCTCTCATATTCCCAATGTTAACTTCCAGGTCTCCAGATTCTCCCAAACTTACGTTGTCCTCTTTATCTCCCTACAGTTAACGGAAAGGGCGGTCCGCCTCCCGGCCATAGTTGATTCCGGGGCCTGCAGCTGCTTCTTGGATTCTGCTCTCGCTGCCAGGCTTCAGCTCCCCCTTGTCCCCAAGAAGCAATGCCTACAGGTTCACCTAGCCGATGGATCCCTTTCCCGTTCCGGCTTAATCACTTATGAGACTGGCCTCATCCCGGTCACCACTGATTCTGGCCATCAAGAGCTTCTCTGTCTGGATATTATTCCTTCCCCCATGTTCCCCATCATCTTGGGGCTCCCCTGGCTACAAGCACACGAACCCCTAATTAGCTGGCGGACGAAGGAAGTCTCCTTCCCTTCTCAATACTGCACCCAAAACTGCCTTGCGCTCAGCCCTGCTACCTGTTCAGCTCTAGTACCAGTGCCCGAGCACCTAAAACACGTACCACCTGTCTACCTCGAGTTCAAGGATGTCTTTGACAAACAGCAGGCCGACCACCTACCACCTCACCGGCCCTATGATTGCCCCATAGACCTCCTACCCGGGGCCGCGGTCCCTTTTGGCCGTATCTTTCCACTATCTGAAACCGAATTGAAAACTCTCAAGGCCTACATTGACGAAAACGTAGCCAAAGGATTCATCCGTCCCTCCTCTTCACCGGCTGGAGCCGGTATTTTCTTCGTTGAGAAAAAGGATGGCTCGCTGAGGCCCTGTATCGACTACCGAGAGATTAACAAAATCACCATTAAAAATAGGTACCCGCTTCCCCTCATCCCTGAATTGTTCCAGCGCTTCCGGTCAGCACGGATCTTTTCCAAACTCGACCTTCGCGGGGCTTACAATCTTATAAGGATCAGAGCGGGTGATGAGTGGAAGACCGCTTTTAGATCAAGATTCGGGCACTACGAGTACCTAGTTATGCCATTCGGGCTCTGCAATGCCCCGGCCACATTCCAGCATCTGGTCAACGATATTTTCCGTAGGTACCTAGATGACTTCTTGGTGGTCTACCTCGATGACATTCTCATCTTCTCCGCCACTCCCGAGCTTCACCAGACACACGTCAGACTGGTCCTCACCATCCTTAGGCAACACAGGCTCTATCTCAAAGCAGAAAAATGTGAGTTTGAGAAAACCACCTTGCAATTCTTGGGATTTATCATTTCCACCAACAGAGTCGCAATGGACCCACAAAAGGTTCAAGCCATTCAGGACTGGCCGGCTCCCAAGGACAAGAAAGGAGTCCAGAGGTTCATCGGGTTTGCCAACTTCTACCGACGCTTCATCATTGGTTTCTCCTCCATTGTGGCCCCAATTACCCAGTTAACCCACCAACACAACCAATTCCATTGGTCTCTTGAGGCCCAGGCGGCCTTCACCCAGTTAAAAACCCTGTTCTCTTCCGCCCCAATTCTACGGCACCCGGATCCCGAACTGCCCTTTGTGCTGGAGCTAGATGCCTCCGAGACAGCTCTCGGGGCTATCCTCTCTCAGCGCCAGGGCGCCAAGGCCCTCCTTCACCCAGTGGCCTTTGCCTCTCGGAAATTGAGCCCTCCGGAGAGGAACTACGATGTGGGAGACAGGGAACTGCTGGCTATTAAATTTGCCCTTGAAGAATGGCGGTATCTCTTGGAAGGGGCATCTCACCCTGTCATGGTCTGGACCGACCATAAGAACCTTGAATATCTGAGAACAGCCAAACGTCTTAGGCCCAGGCAGGCCAGATGGGCCCTCTTCTTTTCAAGGTTCAACTTTCTTATCGCATACAGACCGGGTTCCAAGAATGGAAAGGCCGATGCGCTCTCCCGCATGTTCCTAGAAACCACTCAGGAAACGGAACCCAGCACCATTTTGTCCCCCCAAAACTTTTGCTTAATCATCGAGGTAGATCTCGTGACTGCCATTAAGTCAGCTACCAGGCACCATCCAGTGCCCACCGACCTTTCCCTGGTTGAACGTAACGACCTACTCTGGTCCAAGGAAAACATTTTCGTCCCTCAAGAAACAAGGCCATTGGTACTCAAAACCTTCCACGAACATAAACTGGCAGGCCACTTCGGGTCCAAGAAGACCACCGAGCTTGTCTCCCGGTCATTTTGGTGGCCTGGTTGGAGACGAGATTGCAAGGACTATGTCGCCTCCTGCATTCCGTGCCAGCGCAGTAAGGGCCCAAAGGCCAAATCTTGGGGGTTGCTAAAACCTCTACCTATCCCTGAACGTCCATGGGCGGAGGTTTCCATGGATTTCATTGTGGAGTTACCCCCTTCAAAGGAATTCACCACCATCTTTGTCATTATCAACCGGCTCTCTAAAATGGCCCACTTCATACCTTTGGTTGGCACTCCTTCTGCTTCCACCACGGCTGATGTGTTTTTCAAGGAAATTGTAAGGCTACATGGGGTACCTAAAAGCATCACCTCGGACAGAGGCACGCAGTTCACTTCAAAGTTCTGAAAGGAGTTGTGCAAGTCCTTGGAAATTAAGGTCTGCCTTTCCTCTGCATATCACCCCCAAAGCAATGGGCAGACAGAAAGGACCAACCAGACCTTAGAACAGTACCTCCGATGCTTCTGCTCTGATTCACAAAGCGACTGGTCAACCCTGCTGCCATACGCCGAGTTTGCGTACAACAACTCCATCCACTCCGCCACCCAACAGACACCTTTCTGGGCAAACTTCGGCTTCCATCCCTCATTTCTCCCTGAATCACCCCCAGAAACTTCAGTCCCGGCAGCCCAGGACCGGGTGGATTCTCTACAAAGCAACTTTCAAAGACTCCAGGAACTAATGCAAAGGGCCCAGGAGGGGTACAGCAAATACTACAACAAGGGGAGGAAGGAGAATCCGGCGAAAAGGTCTGGCTGTCTTCCTCCAACTTAAAATTACCTGTTCCTTCCCACAAATTGGGGCCGAAGTTCATCGGCCCATTCAAGATAAAAAGGGTCGTGAACCCTGTGGCCTTTGAACTCGAGCTTCCCCAGAGCTATAGGATCCATCCGGTCTTCCACGCTTCCTTGTTGAAACCCGTCACTCCCAGTCCTTTCCCTGGCAGGGAAGAACCACCTCCACCACCTATCCTAGTTGAGGGCGAAAAGGAGTTTGAGGTGGAGGAAATCTTGAACTGCAGAAAAATGGGCAGACAGCTTCAGTACCTAATCAGGTGGAAGGGTTACCCCCCTGAGGACAATTCGTGGGAACCTTCAAGGAACCTGCACGCCCCACGCTTAATTCGGGCCTTTCACCAAGCTCACCCAGAACTGATGGCCAGTTTAGGTGTCCAAAGGCCACCCCTCGGGGGGGGGGGGGGGGGCACTATCAGGAGAGCGGCGTCGGACGGACGGCCCGCTCTCTAGTGCGCATGCGCGGGGGCTCGGCGCTCCGGCGCATGCGCACTCGCAGCTCGGCGGTCCGGCGCCGGCGCATGCGCACTAGCGCACACCTGGCGGCAATGACGCGCAATTAGCGTCATTCCAGCGCCTATTTAAAGCTGCCTGACGCACAGGCACCTTGCTGGTCTGTCTCTCCAGCTTAGTGCCTGTGTGTCCTGTGTCCCCAAACGTTCCTAATCAGTTCCTGCTGTTGCCGACCCGGATTGCCTGACGTTCCTGATATCTCCTGTGTTTGACCCCCTGGCTTGCCCTACGGACTTCCTGATATCTCCTGTGTTTGACCCTCTGGCCTGCCCTACGGACTTCCTGATATCTCCCGTGTTTGACCCTCTGACCTGCCCTACGGACTTCCTGATATCTCCTGTGTTTGACCCTCTGGCCTGCTCCACGGACTTTACTGTTATCTCCTGTGTTTGACCCTCTGGCCTGCCCTACGGACTTTACCGATACCTCCTGTGTGGATCCTCTGGCTTGCCTGCTGAACTCTCTTCTGGTTGACCCTCTGGCTGGTCCACGTAACCTCTGCCGGATTCCCCAGTGTTTGCACCTCAGCCGGGCGTTTGGTACCTGCCTCCTTATCCTGCCATCTGCCGGCCTGCCCGGGCCAGGTCATCACCGCCTCCAGGTTCCCTACCAGTTCTGCTCACGTATCGGAGGTGACCTGTGCCTCCTGGTGCTGTTTGCTCCCTGTCCCATCTCCAGGGGGCAGACTGCGCTGGGTCGCAAGGGTGAACCGCTCTCGGCATCTCGGCCTCGGTAAGTACAGCTCTGACAGCAGTCACTCACACTGACTGCAGGCCTCCGCCCCTGATAGCAGGAAAGTGACACAGCAAGTGACAATCCACAACTTGTGTCAGGTGACGTGGCAAGTGACAATCCACAACTTGTGACAGGTGACGTGGCAAGTGACAATCCACAACTTGTGGCAGGTGACGTGGCAAGTGTCAGTCCGCAACTTGTGGCAAGTGAAAGTCCGCAACGTGTGGCAGGTGACGTGGCAAGTGACAGTCCGCAACTTGTGGCAGGTGATGTGGCAAGTGACAATCCGCATCTGGTGGCAGGCGACGTGGCAAGTGACAATCCGCAATGTGTGGCAGGTGATATGGCAAGTGACAGTCCGCAACTTGTGGCAGGTGATGTGGCAAGTGACAATCCGCATCTGGTGGCAGGCGACGTGGCAAGTGACAACCCGCAACGTGTGGCAGGTGATGTGGCAAGTGATAATCCGCAACGTGTGGCAGGTGATGTGGCAAGTGACAATACACAATGTGTGGCAGGTGATGTGGCAAGTGACAATCCGCAATGTGTGGCAGGTGACGTGGCAAGTGACAGTCCGCAACTTGTGGCAGGTGATGTGGCAAGTGACAATCCGCATCTAGTGGCAGGCGACATGGCAAGTGTCAATCCGCAACATGTGGCAGTTGACGTGGCAAGTGACAGTCCGCAACTTGTGGCAGGTGATGTGGCAAATGACAATCCGCATCTGCTGGGAGGCGACGGTGGCAAGTGACAATCCATAACGTGTGGCAGGTGGCGTGGCAAGTGACAATCCACATCTGGTGGCAAGTGACACACTCAGAGCTCCCACTGATTCTGCATTATGGTGAGTTGAACCATTTCATTTTATAGAACAATGTAATAATAGAAATAGGTGTCCTTTTATGAAACTGAGATCAGCTGCGATCCTAAGTCTCACAGCTGATCTCTCAGGTCATTACCAATTTATGAAACTGAGGTAATCAGAGGAGAACATATTCTGAACTGATTATCTCAGCACAGTGAGAATCTAAACTGACTGTCACAGAAACGGCCAGTTTATGAAGGTGCGATCTCAGCACCTCACTGGCGATCTGTGACAGAATTCTCACTTTCTGATTCACCATCTCAGAGGTGGAGAATCAGAGAGAGAAGCGCGAAGCTGGCTGAGTATTCTGGAGAAAGCAGGAAGTCTTTTGACTTCCTTCTTACACTCAGGAGCAGCCATACAGTGAGAGCACATCTTCCCCACCATTACACACCCCAAAACAAGCAGGTTAGCAATCTAAAGTATATATATATATATATATATATATATATATATATATATATATATATTTATGGTCTAGAGTAGGGATGGGCCCGGTGCTCGATGCGAACCCATGTTCGCATCGAGCACCGGGTGTTCGCTCGCTCGGCGAGCCCAGAACTATTTTGGCCGCTCGCATCACGTTCGTGTGATGCGAGCGGCCCCGCAATGCATTGCGGCCGGCGCGGCCGGCGCAGTGCATTGCTGGCTGATGATTGGCCAAGCATGCACTGTGACGCCGCATGCTTGGCCAATCACAGCGCCGGAAACTCGAAGAGCCATAATTGGCTACAGGCAGGACGCCTGTAGCCAATTACAGCTCAGGGGCTTTAGTACACGCCCCCCCCCTATAAAAGGCCGCCACGCCGTCTGCGCCGGTCACATGCTGTTCCGGCGCAGATAGAGCAGGATAGATCTGTGACACTCTGCTGGATTTAGTTAGATAGATTTACTGAGAGAGAGTTAGGTTGGATAGATTCATTTAGAAGGATTGAGTTAGGCTACTTTCACACTGGAGCGGTGGGGGCGCTGGCGGTAAAGCGGCGCTATATTTAGCACCGCTTTACCGGCGTTTTAGCGGCGCATTGCGGCCGCTCGCGGGGTGTTTTTACCCCCCCGCGAGCGGCCGAAAAAGGGTCAATACCGCCCGCAAACCGCCGCTATAGCGGCGTTTTGCGGGCGGGTTCGGCGCGCTCCCCCATTGTTTTCAATGGGACCGGGCGCTATAGGAGCGGTAAATATACCGCTCCTATAGCGAGCCAAAGATGCGGCTTGCAGGACATTTTTGAGCGTCCTGCAAGCGCACCGCTTCAGTGTGAAAGCCCTCGGGCTTTCACACTGAAGGAACAGCAACAGCTGTTTCGGGTCGGTTTGCAGGCGCTATTCTTAGCGCAATAGCGCTTGCAAACCGCCCCAGTGTGAAAGGGGCCTTAGAAAGAGGGGCTTGTAGTGTGTTCGTGGCAGGCAGGCAGAGCTCCTATATTTTGTTCCCAGAAGCACCTATAGGACTTGTAGTGTGTTCGTGGCAGGCAGGCAGAGCTCCTATATTTTGTTCCCAGAAGCACCTATAGGACTTGTAGTGTGTTCGTGGCAGGCAGGCAGAGCTCCTATATTTTGTTCCCAGAAGCACCTATAGGACTTGTAGTGTGTTCGTGGCAGGCAGGCAGATATCAGAGATGTACTTACCGAGACCGAGATGCCGAGAGCGGTTCACCCTTGCGACCCGGCGCAATCTGCCCCCTGGAGGTGAGACAGGGAACAAACGGCACCAGGAGGCACAGGTCACCTCCGGCAGGTGGGACCAGTGGGATGCCTGGGAGAGATGTGGACCTGGCCTGGGCAGACCGGCAGATGGCAGGGAGGAGAGGCAGGAGCCCAAACACCTGGTTGATGAACTGACACCGGTCACTGAGCAGTCAATGGTTATGTAAGTCCGGAAAGCAGGCCGGGGGTCAAACACAGGTATAATGCAAGTCCGTGGAAGCAAGCAGGGAGTCAGACACAGGATCAGGCAGCAAAGTCCGTTGAGCAAGCAGGGGGTCAAACACAGGATCAGGCAGCAAAGTCCGTTGAGCAAGCAGGGGGTCAAACACAGGATCAGGCAGCAAAGTCCGTTGAGCAAGCAGGGGGTCAAACACAGGATCAGGCAGCAAAGTCCGTTGAGCAAGCAGGGGGTCAAACACAGGAGAGAGCAGCAAGAGTCCGTTAAACAAGCCAAGGGGTCAGGATGCAGGATCAGATCTGGTAAACACAGGAGACACACAGGCACTGAGCTGGAAAGACAGACCAGCAAAGTGCCTGTGCGTCAGGCAGCTTTTATAGGCGCCCAGTGGACGCTAATTGTGCGCCATGGCGCACAAACGGGCGCCAGTGCGCATGCGCGAGCGCCGGACCGCCGAGCCGCGAGTGCGCATGCGCCGGAGAGCCGGGCCGCCGCGCATGCGCACCGGAGAGCGGGCCGCTCGTCCGGCGCTGGGTCCCTGACAGCAGAGCTCCTATATTTTGTTCCCAGAAGCACCTATAGGACTTGTAGTGTGTTCCTGGCAGGCAGGCAGAGCTCCTATATTTTGTTCCCAGAAGCACCTATAGGACTTGTAGTGTGTTCGTGGCAGGCAGGCAGAGCTCCTATATTTTCTTCCCAGAAGCACCTATAGGACTTGAAGTGTGTTAGTCCAATCACACAGAGATCATATATTTTGTTCCCAGAAGCACCTATAGGACTTGAAGTGTGTTAGTCCCATCACACAGAGATCATATATTTTGTTCCCAGAAGCACCTATAGGACTTGAAGTGTGTTAGTCCCATCACACAGACCTATATTTTCTTCCCAGAAGCACCCATAGGACTTGAAGTGTGTTAGTCCAATCACACAGAGATCCTATATTTTGTTCCCAGAAGCACCTATAGGACTTGAAGTGTGTTAGTCCCATCACACAGACCTATATTTTCTTCCCAGAAGCACCCATAGGACTTGAAGTGTGTTAGTCCCATCACACAGAGATCCTATATTTTGTTCCCAGAAGCACCTATAGGACTTGAAGTGTGTTAGTCCCATCACACAGACCTATATTTTCTTCCCAGAAGCACCTATAGGACTTCTAGTGTGTTAGTGGCATCACACAGAGCTCCTATATTTTCTTCTCAGCAGCACCCATAGGACTTCTAGTGTGTTAGTGGCATCACACAGAGCTCCTCTATTTTCTTTGCAGAAGCACCCACAGGACTTCTAGTGTGTTAGTGGCATCACACAGAGCTCCTCTATTTTCTTTGCAGAAGCACCCATAGGACTTCTAGTGTGTTAGTGGCATCACACAGAGCTCCTCTATTTTCTTCTCAGCAGCACCCACAGGACTTCTAGTGTGTTAGTGGCATCACACAGAGCTCCTCTATTTTCTTTGCAGAAGCACCCATAGGACTTCTAGTGTGTTAGTGGCATCACACAGAGCTCCTCTATTTTCTTCTCAGCAGCACCCACAGGACTTCTAGTGTGTTAGTGGCATCACACAGAGCTCCTCTATTTTCTTTGCAGAAGCACCCATAGGACTTCTAGTGTGTTAGTGGCATCACACAGAGCTCCTCTATTTTCTTTGCAGAAGCACCCATAGGACTTCTAGTGTGTTAGTGGCATCACACAGAGCTCCTATATTTTCTTCTCAGCAGCACCCACAGGACTTCTAGTGTGTTAGTGGCATTACACAGAGCTCCTCTATTTTCTTTGCAGAAGCACCCATAGGACTTCTAGTGTGTTAGTGGCATCACACAGAGCTCCTATATTTTCTTCTCAGCAGCACCCACAGGACTTCTAGTGTGTTAGTGGCATCACACAGAGCTCCTCTATTTTCTTTGCAGAAGCACCCACAGGACTTCTAGTGTGTTAGTGGCATCACACAGAGCTCCTCTATTTTCTTTGCAGAAGCACCCACAGGACTTCTAGTGTGTTAGTGGCATCACACAGAGCTCCTCTATTTTCTTTGCAGAAGCACCCATAGGACTTCTAGTGTGTTAGTGGCATCACACAGAGCTCCTATATTTTCTTCTCAGCAGCACCCACAGGACTTCTAGTGTGTTAGTGGCATCACACAGAGCTCCTCTATTTTCTTTGCAGAAGCACCCACAGGACTTCTAGTGTGTTAGTGGCATCACACAGAGCTCCTATATTTTCTTTGCAGAAGCACCCACAGGACTTCTAGTGTGTTAGTGGCATCACACAGAGCTCCTCTATTTTCTTTGCAGAAGCACCCATAGGACTTCTAGTGTGTTAGTGGCATCACACAGAGCTCCTATATTTTCTTCTCAGCAGCACCCACAGGACTACCGACTACAATGGCTGGAAGACCGCCAAGGGGAGGCAGAGCGTGCAGAGCCAAGAACACAGGGCAGGCAGGCTCTGTTTCTAGTGGACGTGGCCGTGGACGTGGTCGTGCATCGTCATCAGCACGTGGCCATGGGACACGCGCGTCTTTGTTTTCGGCAGCTGGACATGTGGAGCCGCATCATGCTGAAGGCTTGGTAGAATGGATGACCAAGCCCTCCTCATCCTCCTCATCCTCTCTCACCCAGGCTCAGGGTACTGGCAGAGCATCATCAGCCACCCCTTCCCTAGACCCACCATGTCCTCCTGAGGAGTCCCCCGAACTCTTTGAGCACAGTGTTGGGTACATGCTCCAGGAGGATGCCCAACGATTCGAAGGCTCGGATGATGATACCCAGCTTGAGGAATCTGGCAGTACTGTTCCACCAGCTGCAGCTTACTGCCAGGTTTGCTCTAGTGGTGAAGAGGGAGGGGATGATGAGGTCACTGACTCCACGTGGGTGCCTGAAGGGAGAGAGGATGAGGAGGAGGACGAGGAGGAGGAGGATGCGGCGTCACATGTCCAACGAGGCAGGATGCCCCCTGGAGGCCAGGTAGAGGCCAGCACAGCAACTGTACAACACCGCAGAGCTCCGCCTGTGCAGGGCGCTGCCTCTGCACGTTATCAGAAAAGTTCTTTGGTGTGGGCCTTTTTTGAGACGAGTGCATCAGATCGCACCACTGCTATTTGCAATATTTGTCTCAAGCGTATCTCGCGTGGCCAAAACATCAGCCGCTTGGGCACCACAAGCATGACCAGACATATGTCGACCTGCCATGCAGCTCGTTGGCAGGCACACATAAAAGACCCACACCAAAGAACTAAGCGGACCTCTCCTTGCTCCTCCTCAGCTGGGATCTCCATCCCCACTACACCTTCAGTCCTCTCTGAAAGCTGCTCTGAGAGGACTGAAGGTGTAGAATTAGGTGTGTCACAACCAAGTACTTGCAGTACACCGACGTCCGATTGCAGCAGGCAAATTTCCCTGCCCCAGCTGCTGGACCGTAGAAAGAAGTACACTCCCAGCCATCCACATGCCCAGCGGTTGAATGCTAGCCTGGCTAAATTGCTAGCACTTCAACTGCTGCCTTTTCAGTTGGTAGACTCGGCCCCCTTCCGTGAGTTTGTTCAATGTGCGGTTCCTCAGTGGCAGGTTCCCAAACGCCACTTTTTCTCACGGAAGGCGATTCCGTCTCTCTACCGGCATGTGGAGGGCAATGTCCATGCCTCGCTGGACAGGGCGGTCAGCGGTAAGGTGCATATTACCGCTGACTCATGGTCCAGCAGGCATGGACAGGGACGGTACCTTTCTTTCACGGCCCATTGGGTCACTCTATTGGCAGCTGGGAGGGATGCAGGACAAGGTGCAGTAGTGTTGGAGGTTGTTCCGCCACCACGCCTCCAAAACGCTACTACTGCTACTGGTTGTGACACACCTCTCTCCTCCACCCCCTCCTCTTCTTCTTCCTCCAGTGCTCTGTCCTTGGAACCAGCGGTGCTCCGTAGGCGTACAAGGGGCTACGCAAGTACGCAGGCAAAAAGATGCCATGCCGTGCTTGCGCTGGTGTGTTTGGGGGACAGGAGCCACACTGGGCCAGAGGTTCTGGCAGCTCTGCAGGGGCAGGCCGAGAGGTGGTTGACGCCACGTCAGCTTAAGCCAGGAATGGTCGTTTCTGACAATGGCACCAACCTCCTCTCCGCCCTGCGACAGGGGCAGCTCACCCATGTGCCCTGCATGGCTCACGTCCTCAACCTGGTGGTGCAGCGGTTCTTGGGCAGGTTCCCAGGCTTACAGGATGTCCTGAGGCAGGCCAGGAAAGTCTGTGTGCATTTCCGCCGATCTTATAATGCCAGTGCTCGGCTGACTGAGCTGCAAAAGGAGCTGAACCTGCCCAAGAACCGCCTAATATGTGACATGCCCACCAGGTGGAACTCAACGTTGGCCATGCTGCAGCGACTGCACACGCAGCAGAGGGCCATCAATGAGTACCTTTGCGACTATGGCACCAGGACAGGGTCAGGGGAGCTTGGTTTTTTTTCCCCACGTCAGTGAAGCATGATCAGGGATGCATGCACTGTCCTCTCACCATTTGAGGAGGCCACGAGGATGGTGAGCAGTGACAGTGCATGCATCAGTGACACTGTCCCTCTTGTCCACCTGTTGGAGCATACGCTGCGTGGGATAATGGACAGGGCACTTGAGGCAGAACAGAGGCAGGAAGAGGAGGACTTCCTTGCCTCTCAAGGCCCCCTTTATCCGGACAGTGTTCCTTCTGTCCCACCCATCACACAGGAAGAGGATGAGGAGGAGGAGGAGGAGGAGGAGGATTGTGTGAGCATGGAGGTGGAGCCTGGCACTCAGCATCAGCAGCAGCAGTCTTTTAGGGATGATGTACAGTCCCAACAAACCAGTGGACTTGTACGTGGCTGGGAGGAGGTGGCTGGCGATCATGTCATCCTCAGTGACCCAGAAGACTCCGGACCGAATGCCTCAGCTAACCTACGCTGCATGGCCTCCCTGATCCTGCAAAGCCTGCGGAAGGATCCTCGTGTTCTTCGGATCAAGGAGAGGGACCATTACTGGCTGGCCACTCTCCTTGATCCGCGGTACAAGGGTAAGGTTGCGGACCTTATCTTGCCGTCGCAGAGGGAGCAGAGGATGAGACATCTCAGGGAGGCCTTGCAGAAAGGTCTGTGCAACGCGTTCCCAGAAACTGGGAGGCTACAAACTCCTGGTCCTGGGCGACGAGTTGCTGAGGCTTCGGTCAGTAGCAGAAGGAGCGGTGGGGAAGGTGGACGTCTGACCGATGCGTTCAGACAATTTTTTAGTCCGCAGCCCCAAGGTATGATCGGTTCCAGCAACCATCGCCAGCGTCTGATATACATGGTGCAGGAATACCTTGGGGCAAGGTCAGACTTGGACACCTTTCCCACCGAAAATCCTCTGGCTTACTGGGTCCTGAGGATGGATCACTGGCCAGAGCTTGCACAGTATGCAATTGAGCTACTGGCCTGTCCTGCCTCCAGCGTTCTTTCCGAACGCACATTCAGTGCTGCTGGAGGATTTGTCACCGATCATAGGGTGCGCCTGTCCACCGCCTCGGTTGATCGACTGACCTTCATCAAAATGAATCAGTCTTGGATCACCACCAGCTACCAGGCACCTGAGGCGGATATAACCGAATAATTTTTAATATCACATCCCTTCAAGACTGCCTATGCTGATGCTGAGTGACTGTCCTCTTATGTTCACTGACTATCCTCTTCCTCCTCCTCAATGATCCATGCCACCACACCAGTGCCTAAGGCACAATTTTTCAGCCCCTGTTTAACAGGGGCGTGTACATACAATTTTTATAAAAAAATGCTTCGCAACACGTGTGACTGCTGTGCTCCAAGTACAGTATCTGTGAGGGGTTGCAGTGTTGTGGCACCAGCACCAGTGCCTAAGGCAAATTTTTCAGCCCCTGTTTAACAGGGGCGTGTACTTACAATTTTTTAAAAAAATGCTTCGCAACACGTGTGACTGCTGTGCTCCAAGTACAGTATCTGTGAGGGGTTGCAGTGTTGTGGCACCAGCACCAGTGCCTAAGGCACAATTTTTCAGCCCCTGTTTAACAGGGGCGGGTAATTACAATTTTTTAAAAAAATGCTTCGCAACACGTGTG
Source organism: Lithobates sylvaticus (assembly GCA_028564925.1). NCBI lineage: Eukaryota > Metazoa > Chordata > Amphibia > Anura > Ranidae > Lithobates > Lithobates sylvaticus. The sequence goes on from CM053029.1 coordinate 136,822,865, forward strand.
ACTGCTGTGCTCCAAGTACAGTATCTGTGAGGGGTTGCAGTGTTGTGGCACCAGCACCAGTGCCTAAGGCACAATTTTTCAGCCCCTGTTTAACAGGGGCGGGTAATTACAAATCTTGATCTAATAGTTCACAGCAGGGCCCATTCCTGCGCCCACCAAGAGTAACTATGAGGGCCTACAGTCTTGTGGCAACACCGTCCACCACCACCGCCAAAGGCCCAATTTTTCTGCCCTGTTCATCAGGTGCTTGCAATTACAAATCTTGATCTAATAACTCACAGCAGGGCCCATTCTTGCGCCCACCAAGAGTAACTGTGAGAGCTTACAGTCTTGTGGCAACACCGTCCACCACCACCGCCAAAGGCCCAATTTTTCTGCCCTGTTCATCAGGTGCTTGCAATTACAAATCTTGATCTAATAACTCACAGCAGGGCCCATTCTTGCGCCCACCAAGAGTAACTGTGAGAGCTTACAGTCTTGTGGCAACACCGTCCACCACCACCGCCAAAGGCCCAATTTTTCTGCCCTGTTCATCAGGTGCTTGCAATTACAAATCTTGATCTAATAACTCACAGCAGGGCCCATTCTTGCGCCCACCAAGAGTAACTGTGAGAGCTTACAGTCTTGTGGCAACACCGTCCACCACCACCGCCAAAGGCCCAATTTTTCTGCCCTGTTCATCAGGTGCTTGCAATTACAAATCTTGATCTAATAACTCACAGTAGGGCCAATTCCTGCGCCCACCAAGAGTAACTGTGAGAGCTTACAGTCTTGTGGCAACACCGTCCACCACCACCACCACCCCCAATTTTTCTGCCCTGTTCAACAGGTGCATGCAATTACAAATCTTGATCTATTAACTCACAGCAGGGCCCATTCCTGTGCCCACCAGTCTTGTGGCTACACCAACATCTAATAGGGCAAATTTCTGCAGAGTATATACGCCAGGCCCCTACTTTCAAACATCCAACTTACAAACGACTCCTACTTGCAAATGGAAAGAGAAAACAGGAAGTGAGAGGAAATCTACCCCTAGGAAGGGAAATTCTATCCTGTTAGATTTAATTTGGGAAAAAGGTATCTCCTCTCTACTGATACTTTAACACCAATCCTTGTTTCAATTAAAACCCCACTTTTTCCAAAAACATTTGTCATTGGGACGGAAAGTGAGGTGACATGTTCTGAACAGATGTGCAAAGACAGCAAATGTTACAGGGGTGATAACCCCTCCCTATGTTCTCCAAAAAGCTTAAAAATAGATTTTTTTGGGATGGAGCTACACTTCATAATGTACCTGTTCAGATTCTACTTAAGAACAAACCTAAAGCCGCAAGTGGTTTTAAATGGCTTCTTTTTTTCCTTTAAAAATGTCATTTTGTGCAAGGACAGTTCTAAACACGGGAAACACATGCCACTTCGCAGGCATACTTTAGACACCCCCCAGGTACCATATTTAAAGGAAAATTTCACTTTTTTTTTTTTCACTTTATGCATCATTAAAATGACTGCTCCCGAAAAAACGTTAGTTTTTAAAAGTTCTTTTTGCATTGATATATGTCCCCTGGGGCAGGACCCGGGTCCCCAAACCTGTTTTATGACATTAACATGCATATTGGCCGTTGTAATTAGCACTTTTGATTTCGAACGTTCGCGTCCATTATAACGTATAGGGTTCGAAAATTCGCGCAAACTTTCGGTCGGTTCGAAGGTTCTGGTGCGAACCGAACCCGGGGGTGTTCGGCTCATCCCTAGTCTAGAGCCCTACGGACGACATGAGTAAAGATGACATATAGGAACAACACAAAACTCACCAACATGAAATAGACCTGAAAGTGTGCCTTGGTCTACCGTATGGTACACCAAAATAAGGGGGCATACCCTAGATAAAGAATGATAAGAAGTAGTTATGGAATAATGTGGAATGAGTATTCAGTCTGAGGTAAGAATACTTGGAAGAGGCTTTTAAAAGGGGAGGGTGGGTGGGTATCACGCACAGGAAACCGACAAAGACCGGCGGCCTTTGGGCTGCTTAAATATCCTCCCATAACTTCAGGCCGGTACCCGGCCTTCCAATTTATGGTCTAGAGCCCTACGGACGACATGAGTAAAGATGACATATAGGAACAACACAAAACTCACCAACATGAAATAGACCTGAAAGTGTGCCTTGGTCTACCGTATGGTACACCAAAATAAGGGGGCAAAAACCTTCAGGTAGGGGATAATTATTTATTAAAGGTAATGTCACTGAGTAAGACGAGCGAAGGCATGAGCCATCTCTAACTGTGGGTTAGCAATGTAGCGAGAGAAGCAGGCCGATTTCCGCCGACCCAGTTCCTTGATCACATGGTCCGGAACCCCCTGTCTTGAGGCCGTCGTGGCTGCCCCAATCCGGAATGAATGCCCGGAGTACTGGCTGGGGTCCAACTGAAGATTGCCGAGAAGGACCCGGACATGTTCCACGAACTGCGACGAGTTGAGGGGTTATACCGGAAAGGGTAGAAGCGGACTGGACCCTGGGCGGTCGGATAGCAGTGCCGTCAAGCGGTTTAACACGGCAACTGGGCACCAGTTGTTGTGAGTCCTGTACAGGTGAACATCTACTCCGGAACCTCGCTGCTGAGTTTTGGATGTCGCCAAGTGAAGGACGTAGTGATCCTGGTGGCGGCAGAGACTACTTCTATGCAAGGCTGGACCGGCTGGGTGGCTGCGAGTGAACTCGCTGGGCCGTAGAAACCCATAAAACGCCATGTGTATCGCAGCCTGCAGGACGGTGCTGAGGAGGAGACCGAAAGGGGACCTATCCAGGATGTCAGACATTCCCTTGAAGATCTCCCCCGTGGTAGGCAGCCGCTTCGGGCTGACTGGCGGCTGGTGTTTCTGCACTCCCCGTAGTAGAGCCCTCACTGCGTGGCAGGAGAACACCGAAGGCCTCGCGGGGTCTTGAAGCGACAAGTAGTGCGGCACCCTGGCCACGTACTGGCGTATCGTGCTGTGTGACAGTGCTAGGTGAGAATGACAATAAGCGCTGAGTTAAACTTCCCTGGAATGAATGAGCAGTAAACATTGAACTGATGCTGTAGGGACAGCTGGACCAGTCTGCGGAGGAAGGACATGACGGGCCTGGATTTAGGCCTGCCCTTGCTGATGATCTCGGCTGTGGCTTGATTGTCTGTCGTGAAAGCCACAGTCTGTCCAGACCAATGGTGACCCCATAGGTGAGCGGCTGCTACGACGGGGAAGAGCTCAAAGAGGGCTGACGTGGTAGTGAAGCCTGGTGTGGCTAGTGCTTGAGGAGGCCAAGGGGCGGCGAACCACAAATGGCCAAAAATGGCGGCGCATCCTGTGGATGTCGCCGCATCGGTCACCACCTGAGGTGACTGCGTGGACACGACTGGGATGAACAGGGACACACCGTTCCAATTACCAAGAAAGTGTTCCCACATGGCCAGATCTGCCCTGGCTGGCCAAGGGCTACTCTTAGACCCGAAGGTCAAATTGGTCGCGAAATAATATCGCTCCCTCCACTTGATGAGGGGACGAGCGAGTTGAGACTGGGAGCGACGGAAGAATGAGGCGCTGACAGATCATACACCAGACGTTTTTATTTGAAAATATTCCCTGTACAAGCCCGACAGGGCTAACCCTCCAGATGTTAAAGGGAGACTGACTGAACGGGCCTATCAAGAAGTCCCGATCCAACTCCGTCTGCAGAAGGACGTCAATCGCTGGCTCATCTGTTGCTGCTGAGCGTAGGTTCGGACATTCGTGGGTGGAGTGGGGCAGGGTGATGAGCCCGGTATGAAACCCATCGGTGAAACCCCGGATGAGGTAGCTGGCGAGTGACGGAGTGGGGTGTGAGGTCAAGTAAACACCGAGCCAAAGGGCATTGACCCGGCTTAGTCGTGGTTCTTCTGTTTGACCTCACATAGGATCCTGGGGTGCGCCCTCTGGCATAGGGTGCAAACGTGCAAGAGTCGGCACTGGCTGAATTGCAGGAGCCGTAATTGAAATTGTTGCAAATGGCGGCTCCCCCAACCATCCGCACCGCGCGTCCCAACTTGTCCACCTTTTGCCCTTGCGCCGGGGCCTGCTGAGCCTGGCTCGTGCTGGTAGAGGCCGTGCTAGCTATCGGATGGACAGAGGCTATGTTGGCACACCAGACCGTGGTGTGGGACGCTGACTGACAGACAGCACATAGCGGGGAGCGAAGACCCGCGAAGTGGCGGCAGAACAACTCCGTGTCCACTACGCTCCAGTCCGTTGTCAAATGAAACTGTGAGAATCTGGCTGCGGCTTTGGCCGAGAAGGACCGATGATAGTCGTAGAACGCTGAGCCACCGTATTTGTGGCCCAGGTCTACGATCAAATGGAGGTAGAGGTCCAGTTCCTCCCGTCTGCCGGGGGAGGCTGAGCACAGCACGTCCCTAAACATGCCGAAAGCGAGCGTGAACTCGGGCACCGTGAGCTTTCTGTTGAGCCTCGGATCCTTCGCTTTCAAAACCACTAAGACGTCACCCCAGGTGTAGGCCTTGTTCTCGGCCAAGTCATGGACCGAGATCAAGAGTGAGGCCAGGTTAACGTCTCTGCCCTCTAGATTGTCCTTCCTTACGCTGGGTGGCACCAGGTGGGAAGGGTGAACGGTAGTCGTGGCAAGCTCACTACCTGCGGCCGGTGCACTGATGGCTGGGACCACCGCAGGGTCCGGAACCGTGGCAGCCGGGCTAGTCTCTAGACGAGACACCCTGTCCTGGACCTCAACGATTGAGGAAGACAGGGAAGACACGAGGGTGTGTAGCTGAGCGACGGCGGCTGAAATCGATTCCAGAGACGCCTGCTGGCTGCTGGGGCTTGCTGCGGCCGGTGGTGGGAAGAGGAGCCTGAATAGCTCCGCCTTCCTGGCCGCGGCCGAGAAGGGTATCCCTCTGCGTCTCAGCTCGGCGGACAGCCTGAGAATTGTCCATGCCCTAAGGGACTGGACACTGCCAGCCTCGGAGGCTGATGCCGGAGATAGCGGGGCGGTGAGGTCATCGCTGCCGACTGATGACATGGCGGCTGCCAAGACCCGTTACTTAGTAGACTGGTCACGTGTCTGCAGGCTGGGCCTATAAAGAGGTGACAAGCAATGAGTTTGAACGTGTCACCTATGATCTACGTACCTGCTATGAGAAAGCAGGAGCCCCCCGTGCCCCTGCGTTTTTTTTTTTTTTTTTTTTTTTTTTACCTGCTGGAACCCTGATCAAGCTGGTGCAGGTGGACCTACTGAATCCGACTGACCTGAGAGAGTGTGAGAGAAAGTACCTATTTAAGAGCCTAAAACTTCTGCCGTCCAGAGCGACGGGACCCAACGTAGATGATAACAACAGGCGATAGTGACTTAAGTCGACTGCCGAGACCGCTGTGGGATCAAATGACAGATGACAACACGAATGACTGACTTGACATGTTGCCTAACTGAACGAACTTCCCGTGACAGGGCCCGGCCCGTTCGTACCGTATGGGGGTGACCGTAAGCCGGACTCTGGAGCACGTACAGGAATGAGGCAACCGTGATACGAGGCTAACTGCCTGGGTATTGCTGAGGCCGAACTGTGACATCCAGCTGCCACCGGGTCCGACTCCAAGCTCCCCCTTTTTTTTTTTTGTAGAAATGCGGCCGGCCTAGGGCACGCCGGCGCGAATTCGTACAGGCAGGTGACCAATTAACGCCGGGGCGTGGTAAGGTGACACAGAAATGATATAACATGACAAGGACAAGAATCAAAGTCTCTTTTTTTTTTTTTGCGACTCCGCCCCTGGCGCATGTATTGAAATGAGGCCGGGCCTAGGGCACGCCGACACGAATTAGTGCGAGGTAGTGACTGCATTCATGCCGGGCGTGGTAAGGTGACAGAAATGAGATACCATGACAGGGGCAAGAATCAGGAATGTACGCAAACCAGTGATGCGATTCCGCCCTTGGCGCATGTATTGAAATGAGGCCGGGCCTAGGGCACGCCGACACGAATTAGTGCAAGGTAGTGACTGCATTCATGCCGGGCGTGGTAAGGTGACAGAAATGAGATACCATGACAGGGGCAAGAATCAGGAATGTACGCAAAACCAGTGATGCGATTCCGCCCTTGGCGCATGTATTGAAATGAGGCCGGGCCTAGGGCACGCCGACACGAATTAGTGCGGGGAAGTGACTGCATTCATGCCGGGCGTGGTAAGGTGACAGAAATGATGTACCATGACAGGGGCAAGAATCAGGAATGTACGCAACCAGTGATGCGATTCCGCCCTTGGCGCATGTATTGAAATGAGGCCGGCCTGGGGCACGCCGACACGAATTAGTGCGGGGAAGTGACTGCATTCATGCCGGGCGTGGTAAGGTGACAGAAATGATGTACCATGACAGGGGCAAGAATCAGGAATGTACGCAACCAGTGAAGTGATTCCGCCCTTGGCGCATGTATCGAAATGAAGCCAGGTAGTCGTGCATCTGGAACGCCCCGATCGGAGCATGTATGGATGCGACCGGACCAGGATCGAAGCGATGGCATGAACGCCCTGTTCAACTGATGCGAAATGATTTAGCATGACCGAATGGCCCGATACGTTAGCCATGGTTGAAATGATGAAATGATTGTCATGCTAACACGTGAAATGTTTCGACACGGTCGAAGTGATTCGTACAATTAGTATGCCAACAGTGCTTCAGAATGTGAATAGCGATTTGGCACGCTCGCTGGCGCCACCGATTCGAATAATGGCAGGACATGAACGATACGTGTGAGTGCGAACGGCACCCGTGCGTGAGTCGTGTTTGAACGATTCGAAGGCTGCGTAGCACGACCGCGTAAGGGAACCCTTGAGTGCCGGATGCGGCATCGGTCGGAGTGTTTTGTGGCGGGCGGCCCTGAATGTGCGTGCCGCTAGATGGCTCCCGATCGTGTACAACCAAAAACGTGCGAGTAAGTGTTTAGGTTTCGAGACAAGCAGCGCGTGGTTCGTGAGCTACGCAGACCACAGTTTAGTGACATGATAAGCAGTGCATGAGAACGTAAAACATGGGAGCCGAAGCCCTACCTGCGACAGCCGAACCAGACTCTTTGTACGAACTGCGACTCGGCGACACGAGTGCGACACGAAGGGACAACGCAACTTACGAACACGGAACGCGGGACTGCAACAAGAGGAGACGGACAGACGAAAACGGAGCTCACGAACCGGCACCAACAGCGCTTGTCTCGAACGAGTCGGTCCTAGATGACTGACGTATCACGCACAGGAAACCGACAAAGACCGGCGGCCTTTGGGCTGCTTAAATACCCTCCGGGCTCCTCCCATAACTTCAGGCCGGTACCCGGCCTTCCAATATATCTATATATCTATATCTATATATATATATATATATATATATATATAGATATAGATATCTATATATAGATATAGATATCTATATATAGATATATCTATATATATTTATATATATAAATAAATAGATAGATAGATAGATATACACATACACATTGAAATAAACACACGCATATATATATGCTATATGCTATATACTGTATATATACAGTGGTGTGAAAAAGTGTTTGCCCCCTTCCTCATTTCCTGTTCCTTTGCATGTTTGTCACACTTAAGTGTTTCGGAACATCAAACCAATTTAAACAATAGTCAAGGACAACACAAGTAAACACAAAATGCAATTTGTAAATGAAGGTGTTTATTATTAAAGGTGAAAAAAAATCCAAACCATCATGGCCCTGTGTGAAAAAGTGATTGCCCCCCTTGTTAAAACATACTATAACTGTGGTTGTCCACACCTGAGTTCAATTTCTCTAGCCACACCCAGGCCTGATTATTGCCACACCTGTTCACAATCAAGGCATCACTTAAATAGGAGCTGCTTGACACAGTAAGGTCCACCAGAAGATCCTTAAAAGCTACACATCATGCCGAGACCCAAAGAAATTCAGGAACAATTGAGAAAGAAAGTAATTGAGATCTATCAGTCTGGAAAGGGTTATAAAGCCATTTCCAAAGCTTTGGGAATCCAGCGAACCACAGTGAGAGCCATTATCCACAAATGGCGAAGACATGGAACAGTGGTGAACCTTCCCAGGAGTGGCCGGCCGCCCAAAATTACCCCAAGAGCGCAGCGACGACTCATCCAAGAGGTCACAAAAGACCCCACAACAACGTCCAAGGAACTGCAGGCCTCACTTGCCTCAGTTAAGGTCAGCGTTCATGCCTCCACCCTCAGGAAAAGACTGGGCAAAAATGGCCTGCATGGCAGAGTTCCAAGGAGAAAACCACTGCTGAGCAAAAAGAACATCAAAGCTCGTCTCAATTTCTCCACAACACATCTTGATGATCCCCAAGACTTTTGGGACAACATTCTGTGGACCGATGAGACAAAAGTGGAACTCTTTGGAAGGTGTGTGTCCAAGTATATCTGGCGTAGAAGGAACACTGCATTTCAGAAAAAGAACATTATACCAACAGTAAAATATGGTGGTGGTAGTGTGATGGTCTGGGGCTGTTTTGCTGCTTCAGGACCTGGAAGACTTGCCGTGATAAAAGGAACTATGAATTCTGCTGTCTACCAAGAGATCCTGAAGGAGAATGTCCGACCATCTGTTCGTGTACTCAAGCTGAAACGAACGTGGGTTCTGCAGCAGGACAATGATCCTAAACACACCAGCAAGTCCACCACCGAATGGCTGAAGAAAAACAAAATGAAGACTTTGGAGTGGCCTAGCCAAAGTCCTGACCTGAATCCTATTGAGATGTTGTGGTATGACCTTAAAAAGGCCATTCATGCTCGAAAACCCTCTAATGTAACTGAATTAGGACAATTCTGCAAAGATGAGTGGGCCAAAATTCCTCCAGGAAGCTGTAAAAGCCTCATTGCACGTTATCGCAAATGCTTGGTTGCAGTTGTTGCTGCTAAGGGTGGCCCAACCAGTTATTAGGTTTAGGGGGCAATCACTTTTTCACACAGGGCCATGATGGTTTGGATTTTTTTTCACCTTTAATAATAAACACCTTCATTTACAAATTGCATTTTGTGTTTACTTGTGTTGTCCTTGACTATTGTTTAAATTGGTTTGATGTTCCGAAACACTTAAGTGTGACAAACATGCAAAGGAACAGGAAATGAGGAAGGGGGCAAACACTTTTTCACACCACTGTATATATAGATAGATAGACAGATAGATAGATAGATAGATAGATAGATAGATAGATAGATAGATAGATAGATAGATAGATAGATAGATAGATAGATAAAAATATATATATTATTCTACCTGCATTTAAATGCTATTATTAATGTAATTTTTATATCATTTTTAATTTATTAGTTAATAACATTTTGTAAACCCTGAAATATGGTTTTACCCATGGCATGTTCCATTAGGCTACTTTGACGCTAAGGCGCTGGGCGTGCTGGCGGTAAAGCGGCGCTATATTTAGCGGCACTTTACCATCGTTATAGCGGCGCTTTTCGGATGCTAGCCGCTGTTTTACCCCCGCTAGTGGCGGAAAAAGGGTTAAAACCGCCCGCAAAGCGCCACTGCAGCGGCGCTTTGCAGGGGGGTTTGGAGCGCTACCCCATTGCTTTCAATGGGAAGGGGCACTTTAGGAGCGGTAAATACACCACTCCTACAGCGCTCCAAAGATGCAGCTTGCAGGACATTTTTCAGCATCCTGCAAGCGCACCACTACAGTGTGAAAGCCTGCGGCTGTTTAAAGGCGCTTTAAAGAACTTTAGTGCCTGCAAAGCGCCTTTTCAGGCGCTACAGCGCTAAAAATAGCGCCTGAAAAAATCCGGCCCCTTTCACTCCAGTGTGAAAGCCTGGGGGTGCGCTAGCAGGACGGTCAAAAAAGTCCTGCTAGTAGCATCTTTGGAGCGGTGAAGGAGCGGTGTATTCACCGCTCCTACCCATTGAAATCAATGGGACAGCGCAGCAACACCGGCGGCAAAGCGCCGCTGCAGCGGCGCTGTGCGGGCGATTTTAACCCTTTTTCGGCCGTTAGAACTGCACTGCTAGCAGCCGAAAACGGCCGCTAAAACGACGGTAAAGCAGCGCTAAATATAGCGCTGCTTTCCCGCCTGACGCCGCTCCCGCCCCAGTGTGAAAGGGGCCTTATACAGGGGTTTATCAATTATGAAATATATTTTATTTTAATTTATTAATAAATATTTATACTTGTATACTTTATTAAAATTATTTTTTAATGATTATAAATGTATTTTACATTTATATGAATGGTGTATAGCTGCATTACATATGTGGATTACATTAATATACTATACACCATTCACATTTTAATAGGCACATGTATGATATTTAAATATTGATATAAATGTTTTTTAATAATTAGGTTAACCACTACGCGCCCTCGCTATTGCCGAAAGACGGCTGCAGCGCGGATGCTCCCTGCAGGGAGGACGTTCCTGAACGTCCTCCTGTTTACTTCCCTAATGCGCGCTCCTGAGATCGCGCATCGGGGAAGTTCTGTGCTGGCCGTGTCCGTCGGACACAGCCAGTCAAAGATCGCTGTAAACGGCCAATCACAGCGGCCGTTTACAGCAAGATCGCCGTGTCCAATGAGAGATGATCTCATATGTAAACATATGAGATCATCTCTCAGCGCCGCTCTCCCTCCTCACACAGAGACAGTGTGTGAGGAGAGAGATGAACGGCTCCGGCGGCCGTAAGTAAACAAAAAAAAAAAAACGAGATGTGTCATCTGTCCCCGCTGCCCGCCGCTGCCATCTGTCCCCAGTGCAACCTGTCCCCAGTGCAACCTGTCCCCAGTGTAACCTGTCCCCAGTGTATCCTGTCCCCAGTGCCATCTGTCCCCAGTGCCACCTGTCCCAAGTGCTATCTGCCAGTGCCACCTGTCCCCAGTGCCACTTGTCCCCAGTGCCATGTATAAGTGCCATCTGTCATCAGTGCCACGTCAGTGCCACGTGTCATCAGTGCCACGTCAGTGCCACGTGACATTAGTGCCACGTCAGTGCCATTTGTCATCAGTGCCATATCAGTGTCACGTGTCATCAGTGCCACATATTAGTGCCATCTGTCATCAGTGCCACGTATCAGTGCCATCTGTCATCAGTGCCACCTGTCAGTGTCACGTGCCATCTGTTATCAGTGTCACGTGTCATCAATGCCACGTATCAGTGCCATCTGTCATCAGTGTCACGTGTAATCAGTGCCACGTATCGGTGCCATCTGTCATCAGTGCCACATATTAGTGCCATCTCTCATCAGTGCCACATATTAGTGCCACATGATATCAGTGCCCCGTATAAGTGCCATCTGTCACCAGTGCCACATATTAGTGCCATCTGTCAGTGTCACGTGTCATCAGTGCCCCGTATTAGTGCCATATGTCATCAGTGTCACGTGTCATCAGTGCCCCGTATTAGTGCCATCTGTCATCAGTGCCACATCAGTGTCACGTGTCATCAGTGCCACGTATCAGTGCCACCTGTCATCAGTGCCACATCAGTGTCACGTGTCATTGTCCTGGGGCTCCAGGGTCTTCAAAAGTGTAATAGGTAGTCAACAAGTTAGATGTGTAATTTATGCTCCTAGAACATGTGATGGTGCTCCCTGCATTTTGGGCCTCTCTAAGTGGCCAGGCTGTGTAAAAGTCCCACACATGGGGTATCATAATACTCAGAAGGAGTAGCAAAATTTATTTTGGGGTGTCATTTGTGGTATACACATGCCATGTGAGAAAAATAACCTATTACAATGACAATTTTGTGGAAAAAAATAAAAAATAAAAAAAGAATTCATTTTGCAAAGAATTGTGGGAAAAAAATGACAACATCAAAAAGCTCACCATACCTCTTACTAAATACCTTGGAATGTCTACTTTCAAAAAAAGGGTCATTTGGGGGTATTTGTACTTTCCTGGCTTGTTAGGGTCACAAGAAATGAGGCCACCGGTACATCAGATGTACATCAGAGGTGATCAATTTTGTAAAATTCGCACCACAGCTTGTAGAGTCTGTAACTTTCACAAAGACCAAATAATATCCACTAATTTGGGTTATTTTTACCAAAGATATGCAGAAGTATAAATTGTGGCCAAAATTTATGAAGAAAAATTTAATAATTTGCTAAATTGTATCACAGAAACAAAGAAAATGTGTTTTTTTTTCCAAATTTTCTGTCTTTTTTCATTTATAGCGCAAAAAAAAAAAAACCCAGAGGTGGTCAAGTACCACAAAAAAAAAGCTCTATTTGTGGGAAAAAAAGGACAAACAAATCATTTGGGTACAGTGTTACATGACTGAGTAATTGTCATTCAAAGTGTGAGAGCACCGAAAGCTGAAGGGTAGGAAGGGTGTTTAAGTGCCCAGTAAGCATGTAGTTAATGTATATCGTGTAGGGGGAATTTAACTTTATTATTTTATTAATATGTTGGGGAATAATGTGTGGTGATTAGTGTTCAACCTTTGTATTTTACATCTCCTCATATCTCCTCATACTGTAATCCCGCTACATCGCGCGAGATTACAGTGTGAGGAGCCGTTTTTAGGAGTTCCCGGCGTTTGTAGATCGCTTCTCAACTCAACATGAGAAGCGATCTACAGACCATCATAAACAGGCACTCAGAGTAGAGCGATCTCCTCTGAGAATGCCTGAGAACTGAATAGCGGTATTTTACCGCAGTTTCATAAAAGGACACAATAATGCGCTTCAATCATCCTGACACCATATTAACCATGGTTACTGGGATGATTGAAATGCTAACACCAGCCATTTCCCCCGATAAATTGGCCGCAAAAAAACATTTTTCTGGCAGTGTCCCTCCCGAGACTAGACTCTGGATCCGCCCCTGGGTAACCAGCATGCATGGAATACACGAAGAGATAGTCTGGCTTCAGATGCCCACACATGAGATGGCCGCAGCCTGCTGGGACTTACAAAAGTAAAAAATCAATTGTGCAAAAATACAAAACGGACCTTAGTTTACAGCATACCTTTACTAGAATACATTAAGCATCAGTGTTGGTCATCTTACTTTAAAAAAGTAATTAGTTAAGTTACAAATGACTTCTCCCAAAAAGTAATTGCGTTAGTAACTCAGTTACTACATTGGAAAAGTAATTAGTTACGCAGCAAAGTAACTGACTTTTTTTTTTAATATTCTATACGTGTAAGCAAGTGGCGGGTCTATTATTATATTGTGTAAGGGGCGGATGGCTACAGAAGAGGGCGAATGTTAAATTAATGGGCAGAGCTCGATATATAACAATAATAATCAATGCGCCCCTTGGTTACAGTAATACTAGACCCGCCCCTTACTTACTCGATAGACGCCCCTTGCACGGTAGCACGAGCATCAGGAGCGTGCGACATCGCCTCATACAATTACATGTTAACTGCACCTGCGTGGTGTAGAGTTCACTCAGAGCTGTTTAGGTTCTGCAATTTTCGTAAGCTCCGTAGTCCTTCGTACTGCGCAAGCCCTGCGCCTGCGCAGTACAGGGGGTCCTTATCTGGCGGGGGAACTTTTTCGGCAGGACACCGGAATTACACTACTGCCATCTAGTGGCGGTAGATGTAATTGGGGTAACTAAGCCAAAGTAATGGGAACTGAGTTACCATGAGGGGAAAAGTAATCAGTTAGATTACTAGTTACCCTCTAAAGTAACTGCGTTAGGTAACTCAGTTTATTTTAACTCAGTTACTTACATCACTGTTAAGCATGAGTATTATAGGGGTATTTTTATCTAAAAAGTAAAATTTCGTCTGGAACACCTCGTTAAGATAGACTCAGATAAAGTTTTTGTTTTTTTGTATATTTTCATTGTATTCAAAACCGTGTGCAATGGAAGTTTTTCGTTCTTATTTCATTATTTATTTTTTGTGATGATTGTGCTGGGGTTTATATGTGTTTGTGACACTTTTGCTTGCGCCATAGCAGTGAAAGCATATTTCATAGGTGCAAGGAAGCACAGCTTTTGTTAACCCACGCCCCCTTAAAAGAGAAGTATAGGTTTCTTTTTTTTTTATTATTTATACCTACCTAGGTGGATGCTGCATCTGTCCCTCGGTGCCTCTGCACTGAAAAACGAGCGATCGAACACGGCCGATCACTCGGTTGTCACAGATCCCCGACCAGAGAGCTGTAGACTGTCAATCACAGCTCTCTGCTCATCTCCATCATTGGAGCGCTGGGGGCGGCCGCCTCAGGCTCTTAGCGGCTCACTGAGAGACTGAGATGGGTTTCAGTCCAGGCACCTGGCGGATCCTGACTTCCATTGTTGGGATGACGCGGTGCCTGTACTGACATCCGTGACGTCAGCAGAGAACGGACTGAAGTCCGCTCTCTGCTAAAAATGGGTCACAGAAGTGCAAAACAAATTGCACTCCTGTGATTTATAGGAGAAGTACAGCCAAACAAACTTTGGCTGGACTTCTCCTTTAACCCCTTGCCGACCGGCTCACGCCGATATACGTCGGCAGAAGGGCACGTACAGGCATAGTAACGTACCTGTAGGTTGCCCTTTAAGAAGCAGTTTGCGGGCACGCGCGCCCACTGCCAACTCCGTGAGTGTGATCGCGGGTCCCGTGGACTTAATGTAAGGAACGGGGAAATGCTGATGTAAACAAGCATTTCCCCATTCTGCCTAATGACACTGATCACAGCTCCCTGTAATCGGGAGCACACAGCCCCTCCCCCGAACAGTTAGAATCACTCCCTAGGATACACTTAACCCCTACAGCACCCGCTAGTGGTTAACCCCTTCACTGCCAGTCCCATTTACACAGTAATCAATGCATTTTTAATTGTACTGATCGCTGAATAAATATGAATGGTCGCAAAATAGGGCCAAAAGTGTCCGATCTATCCGCCATAATGTCACAGTCACGATAAAAATTGACGATCGCCTCCATTACTAGTAAAAAAAAAAATATTAATAAAAATGCCATAAAACTATCCCCTATTTTGTAGACGCTATAACTTTTGCACAAACCAATCAATAAACTCTTATTGCAATTTTTTTACCAAAAATATGTAGAAGAATAAGTATCGGCCTAAACTGAGAAAAAACATTTTTTTGTAGATTTTTTGGGGATATTTATTATAACAAAAAGTAAAAAATAATGTGTTTTTTTCAAAATTGTCGCAATTTTTTGTTTATAGCGCAAAAAATTAAAAACGCAGAGGTGATCAAATACCACCAAAAGAAAGCTCTATTTGTGGGGAAAAAAGGATGTCAATTTTGTTTGGGAGCCACGTCGCACGACCGCGCAATTGACAGTTAAAACGACGTAGTGCCGAATCGCAAAAAGTGCTCTGGTCTTTTGCCAGCCAAATGGTCCGGGGCTGAAGTGGTTAAGCTACCTGCGCTGTGGGTCACTTCCTCCCTCAAGTGTCCCTCATTCTGAAGTTCAGTTGGGGGGGGGTCACCAAAATGCACCTTCGCCTGTGTAGACAAAAATCCTTGCACCAGCCCTGCCGACATCCAATGCTTGAAATATAAGGAGCCAGATGGAAAGTTATTGGTCGAACAGCATCTGCATCCAATCGTATGAAGCCGCAGTTCAGGAATGCTGACACTTGCTGGTGCTGGCTGTCAGAATACAATAGCTGCATCAGAAAATGTGTCCATCTGCACTGTATAGCGTGGATGCAGGAATCTGTTAGAATTAAAAAATCTAAATATGAATGACCAGATTAAGCCTAATTAGTGACTAGTATAATACTAGTCCTTACAAGAACTTCACATCTGATGAATCCCTGTTATTTTTTATTTTTATTTTTACTTATTTTTTCATTTTATAGCTGTTTCAAGGCATTTGCATTTGATTAATGGCACCTATGAAATGTTTCACTTATCAGTCTACTTAGATAACAAGCCGTGATAACCCCAGAGCTGCCATGTGGTTGCAGGTAGAAGGAGAGGAGAAAGGCTGATGGTCCAGGATGGGCCGGGGAACTGGTGACAGACATAAGTGACGGATGTTTCCTGACACAAACAAATCTGTCTGTTTTCCACACCTCATTATGCACACAGCTTCTTGTGTCAAAGGGGAAAAGTAATTGCCGAAAGGTATGTAAATCTAAAAGGTACCCTGCTTAGCTTTTCCTCAATTGGGGCCTTCAATGCTAATTAACCACTTCAGCCCCGGACGATTTTACCCCCCTTCCTTACCAGAGCACTTTTTGTGATTTGGCACTGCGTCGCTTTAACTGACAATTGCGCAGGCGTGCGACGTTGCACCCAAACAAAATTGAGGTCCTTTTTTTCCCACAAATAGAGCTTTCTTTTGGTGGTATTTGATCACCTTCGCGGTTTTTATTTTTTGTGCTATAAAGAAAAGAATAGCGACAATTTTGAAAAAAAACACAATATTTTTTACTTTTTGCTATAATAAATATCCCTTTTTTTTAAAAAAAAACTAATTTTTTACTCAGTTAAGGCTGATACGTATTCTTCTACATATTTTTGGTAAAAAAAAAAAACGCAATAAGCGTATATTGATTGGTTTGCGCAAAAGTTATAGCGTCTACAAAATAGGGGATAGATTTATTGCATTTTTTTATTTTTTTTACTAGTAGTGGCGGCGATCTGCGATTTTTTTTTGTGACTGCGACATTGCGCCGACACTTCAAACACTTTTGACACATTTTTGGGACCATTCACATTTACACAGCAATCGTTGCTATAAAATTGCACTGATTACTGTGTAAATGTGACTGTCAGGGAAGGGGTTAACACTAGGGGGCGCTGAAGGGGTTAATATGTTCCCTATGGGAGTGATTCTAACTGTGGGAGGAGGAGACTCACAAGGGGAGGAGACCGATCGGTGTTCCTCTGTACTGGGAACACACCCTCTGTCTCCTCTCCACTGACAGGACGTGGATCTGTGTGTTTACACACACAGATCCATGGTCCTGCTGTGTTCCTGGGCAATCGCGGACATCGCGGCCGCCGGGCACGCGCACCGGGTCCCGAGCGGCGGCGCGCGTGCACGCCCCCTAGGCGGCCGGGAATGGGAGGACGTCATATGACGCACACCCAGGATGGGAGATCCACCTTGTGGGCATCATATGACTATGGGTGGGTATTGAAGCGGTTAATATTGTATGAGCAACACTGTGGCCCTGATTTACTAAAGAAAATATACAAGTGAAGTTTAAAATGCTATGGTACATTTACATAGTTACATAGTTAGTAAGGTTGAATAAAGACACCAGTCCATCCTGAGTGAGTGTGGGTGTGTGTTTACAATTATCCCTATTTAAGGTACTCATATAGTGCCGTCAATTTACGCAGCGCTCCACACATACACCGCACACTCACATCGGTCCCTACCCTAAAGGAGCCCACAATCCAAGGTCCCCAACTCACATTCATATACTAGGGCCAATTTTGGACCGACGCCAATTAACCTACCAGCATGTCTTTGGAGTGTGGGAGGAAACCAGAGTACCCGGAGGAAACCCACACAGGCACAGGGAGAACATGCAAACTCCAGGCAGGTAGTGTCATGGTTGGGATTTGAACCAGCGACCCTTTTTACTGCTAGGCGAGAGTGCTACCCACTACAACTGTGCCGCCCATGTGTCTGCATTGCAGACGTACAGTGAACACAATTCCTGAACTTACCTAGGAAATTAGGTACACTGGTGGTTCTAGGGGGGCAACTGCATGGATACGCTCCTGAGCCAGGCTGTGTATGCCCATAGACACACAGAGCACCGGTAAGCCACATCCCAGCTCCCTCCTCATAGGAGTTTGACTGACAGCAGCAGGAGCCTTTCACTTCTGCTGCCCTTAGACCCCTTTCACACTGGAGGTTTTTTGAGGCGCTAAAGGGATAAAAAATTGGGCCTGTAAGGCGCCTGAAAAACACCTCCCCTGCAACACCAGTGTGAAAGCCTGAGTGCTTTCACAATGGAGCGGTGCGATTGCGGGACGTTAAAAAAAGTCCTGCAAGCAGTATCTTTGGGGCGGTGGAGGAGCGGTGTATACACTGCTCCTCCACCGCCCCTCCACTGCCCATTTATTGAATGGGCACCGCAAAGTGCTTCGGGCAGCGGCGCTTTTCGGGCACATTTAGCCCTTTCTTCGGCTGCTAGCAGGGGATAAAAGCGTCTGAAAAGCGTTGCTAAAACTACGGTAAAGCGCCGCTAAACTAGCTAATGCGGCCTGCTGGCAGTGTGAAAGGGGTCTCGGTGTCTCCTGTGAGACCAGGAAGAGGGGAGAGCTGGATCGGTGAAAACAGTCTGTTAGTGGGAGTTTTTTTTTTTTTTAATGCAAAGAGTGCATTAAGGTAAAAAACATGTAGACTTCAGAACCACTTTAAGGCCCCTTTCACACTGAAGCGTTTTTCAGGCGCTACAGTGCTAAAAATAGCGCCTGTATAGCGCCTGAAAAAAGCGGGTCCTTTCACTCCAGTGTGAAAGCTGGAGGGCCCCACTGGCCGGAGGGCTTTCACACTGGAGCGGTGCGCTAGCAGGACGGTAAAAAAAGTCCTGCTAGCAGCATCTCTGGAGCGGTGAAGGAGCGGTGTATTCACCGCTCCTATACCGCTCCTACCTATTGAAATCAATGGGGCAGCGCGGCAATACCGCCGGCAAAGCAACGCTGCAGCGGCGCTTTGCAGGGGGGTTTTAACCCTTTTTAAAACCGCCCGCTCGCGGCCGAAAACCACTGCTAAAACTATGGTAAAGCAGCGCTAAATATAGCGCTGCTTTACCGCCGACGCCCGCACCGCCCCAGTGTGAAAGGGGCCTAAGGAATTTCAGGTCAACATTTGACATAAAATGATCAAAAAGAAAATGTTACCATTAAAAAGTGAGTGGTTCGCTAAGCATGCACCAAGCAAAATGGCATGTAAAAAAAACGTATAAGGCACACATGATATTGTGTAAGCACTGGCCTTTGCACATCTGTGTATGTGCATTGAAATACCCCATCATCAAATGATGAACATGATCTGGGTGGAAGTATTTCTATACAGCAGTGATCTCCAAACTGCCGTCTGCAGGCAAGATGTGGCCCTTTTAACCAATCCAATTTTACTGATACAATAAGACACTATTACTCATATTGGGACCAAGGGTGATAATGGGCAACTGTTACCTCTACTTTTACCAATGTTGGGGCACTATTCCTTCCACTGGCACCAACAATAGGGCACTATTCCTCCCACTGGCACCAACAACAGGGCACTATTCCTCCCACTGGCACCAACAATAGGGCACTATTCCTCCCACTGACACCAACAATAGGGCACTATTCCTCCCACTGGCACCAAAAATAGGGCACTATTCCTCCCACTGGCACCAACAACAGGGCACTATTCCTCCCACTGGCACCAAAAATAGGGCACTATTCCTCCCACTGACACCAACAATAGGGCACTATTCCTCCCACTGGCACCAACAATGGGGCACTATTCCCCCACTGACACCAACAATAGGGCACTATTCCTCCCACTGGCACCAACAATGGGGCACTATTCCTCCCACTGGCACCAATAATGGGGCACTAATGCTCCCACTGACACCAACAATGGGGCACTATTCCTCCCTCTGACACCAATGATGGGGAAATATTCCTCCCACTGACGCTAACAGTGGGGCACTATTCCTCCTACTAACACTAACAACAGGGCACAATTCCTTTTAATGACACCAATGATTGGACACTTTTCCTTCCACTGACACTAATGATGGGACAATATTCCTCCCACACACACCATAGACAGAGCATATATCCTTATACTGACACCAATAATGGGGCACTATTCCTCCCACCGACACCAACAATGTGGCATTCCTCCCACTGACACCAACGATTGGGACCCTATTCTTCCCACTGACACCAATGATTGGAAACGATTTCTCCCACTGACACCAACGATGAGTATTATTTATTCTACTGATATTAATGATGGGGTAATATACATCCCACTGATACTCATGATAGGGACATATGCTTCCTAATGACATCAATGATGGTGTACTATTCCACCTCCCACTTAACATAGGTGCTAGGTCATTTTTTAATCCCACTTACCACCGAGCCTGGGGCATTTTTTAATCCCACTTACCACCGAGCCTGGGGCATTTTCAACCACTGGCCACAGTCTGGCCCTCTTAAAGCGGGAGTCCACTCAACAAAAAAAATATTAAAAGCCAGCAGCTACAAATACTGCAGCTGCTGACTTTTGATAAAGGGACACTTAACTGTCCAGGGTGCCCGCAAAAATGGGGGCCCCCGCCGCCATCCTCGGTGAGGGAATCAGGAAGTGAAGCGTTGCGGCCTCACATCCCGGTTCCCTACTGCGCATGCACGAGTCGTGCTCTGCATCCTCACTGGTCCCCACTGTGTTTTGGGACCTGTGTGTTTCCCAGAACACAGCGAGGGGTGACGCAAAGGGGCATGATTATCACGGGAGTCTATTCCCGGAAGTGGGTGCAGATACCTGTATTATACAGCTATCTACACCCCCCTCTCCCTGAAAGGTGCCAAATGTGACACCGGAGGGTTCCGAAAAGCAGAGGTTCACTTTTTGTGTGAACCTCCGCTTTAAAGTCTGAAGAACAGTGAACTGGCCCCCTGTTTAGAAAGTTTGGGAACCCTTTCTACATTAAGAATGTTGCTTATCGGACAGCTTGCCCTTTGTCCAGCAGGTGGCAGCAGTGACTAGGGGAATTCTTGCCTGGAGTCCTGATCAAGTTCTGGAAATTAGATCTGGTTCAGAAGCAGTTTCCCATCTCTGTCGCTGACACCGTCTACTTAACATCTCAGTTACCTTCTTCCTTTAACCCCGATTATCTTAAAAAGAAGTGTTAACGTATTCTGTCCACATTGACCAGAGGGCCACCCAGAAATTACCTGCCAACCAGTTTAATATCCTTTTGAAATCCACATTACTTTCAGAGAGGTGACTTTGATCTTTGAGAGAAGAATGAAAATATTTTATTTACTTAACTTTCTGAAGAGAAGACTGGCAGTGACACAATACTTTGCTGTTAAATCCCAAGTTTACCTTTTAACTTTTCGTACCAATGACATATTTGTTGCACATTCTTTATATTACTGACTATACTTAAAGGGTCAGTCCTCCCAGAAATAATATCACTCAGCAAACGTTCAAAAGGAATCTTGTGCTAAAGAAATATGTAAGTTGTCACAACTGAACTGTTCTTTTGAAAATATACACCGATCAGCCATAACTTTATATTGAGTAGGCCCACTTTTTGCCACCAAAATGACCTTGACCCATCGAGGCATTGGACCTCTGAAGGTATGTTGTGGTATCTGGCACCAATAGCAGATTCTTTAGGTCCTGTGGATGTTGTGAAGTTGTGGATGTGGCCTCTATAGATCGGACTTGTTTTTCCAGCACATCCAACAAATGCTTGATTGGATTGAGATCTGGAGATTTTGGAAGCCAAGTCAACACCACAGACTCATTGTTGTGTTTCTCAAACTGTTCGTGAACCATTTTTGCAGTGTGACAGGGTGCATTATCCTGCTAAAAGAGGCCGCTGCCATCAGAGTAAAGACAGAAAACATGGAACAAAGGGTGCTTCTGCTTGATGGGTCTGTCTGTGTGAGGATAATCCTGGACCCGAAGTATAAAAAACTGGAACTGACACTCAAGCAGCTCTTCCAAGAGTAGAAGCAACTCTGACTGGAGAGGAAAGAAGTGGAGAAAGCGCTTTCTAAGTGCAGTATTATAGTATTTATTATCTGACACGGGTAAAAGAACACTTACAGAATGTAGGCCTAAACAGGCTCATCTAATGGTCACATTCCCGGTGGGGCTCCTATCCCTGTGCCTCCGATTCCCTATGCCGACCAGCAGCTGGGGAGGAGAGATGTAACAAGCCAACTAGGAAGAGTTTCTTTCCCTCTGGGCCAAGGTGGAACGCACACCACGCTCATGGAGAAAGAAACTCTTCCTAGTTGGCTTGTTACATCTCTCCTCCCCAGCTGCTAGTCGGCATAGGGAATCAGAGCCACAGGGATAGGAGCCCCGCTGGGAATGTGACCATTAGATGAGCCTGTTTACACCTACCTCCTGAATAAATGAATGAATGAATAACTTATATAGCGCTACAATGCGAACTGAATCGCCTCAAGGCGCTGTATTGGCATTTTGTTGTCGAGCTTCTAGAAGAGGTAGGTCTTGAGTTTCTTCCTGAAGGCCTGATGGTTTCCTTCCATGTGAATGTCGGTTGGTAGAGCGTTCCATAGCTGTGGTCCTTGGACAGCGAATCTCCGTTCCCCCTTTGATTTGTAGCGGGATTTAGGAATGAGGAGGAGATTTTGATTAGCCGATCGAAGACTGCGGTTCGGTGTGTAGTGTTTTATTTTCTCGAGAAGGTATTGCGTCTCCATGTGTGCATTTGTACCTCCTGTACAAACAACAAAGGAAAAAAGGGTGGGACTTTAAAGGTAATCTCAGAATGATAATCCGAATACAGACATAAGAAAAAAAGGTAATTTTATTGTTACAAAATTCATTAAAAATGTATTTGTAAAAAAAAAAAGACAATTGTTAAAAATGTATATTAGGGATACATATCCCTTTAAAAATCAACAAGGTCTATCTCTAATTTTTTTACAGCTCATATTTCAAACCTCAGCACCCCTGAAGGTCATGATCCCTCCCACTGTGTATATAGTGTAATCAACGTATAAAACGATCAAGACTAGAAAACAATCAACATTGAGGTATCACATTAGGGAGGGTAGTCACAAATCTGACGCGTTTCACCTTGTCAGCTCCTTCAAGGGCTCAGAGGGGTGTGGTAAGAAAGGGTTGCTGGAGAGAGAAAAAACATATGCATAATATACATCCAAGACATAGTGTGCAACACATGTTTCAATACCATCTGTGTTAGTTATATTGTGAAAACTTACAATGAATATGAGATAGAATATGTCCCAGGAGAAACCAGAGAGATCCTACTGCGGTCAAAAAGGGTTTCCCAATGCTAAACCTTTCATCTAATTTCTAAATTGCTGCATTTGTAATGCCCCATACACACGGTCGGACTTTCCGACGGAAAATGTGCGACCGGAGCTTGTTGTCGGAAATTCCGACTGTGTGTAGGTTTTCCGTCGCACAAAATTTAAGATCTGGTTCTCAAATTTTCAAAATCCGTTTGCACAAATTCCGATCGCGTGTACACAATTCTGACGCACAAAGTGCCACGCATGCTCGGAATCAAGCAGAAGAACTTTTTCTTGGCTCATCATACGTGTTGTGTGTCACCGCGTTCTTGACGTTCGGAATTTCCAACCAACTTTATGTCACCGTGTGTATGCAAGACAAGTTTGAGCCAACATCCGTCGGAAAAAATCCATGGGATTTTGTTGTCGGAATGTCCGATCGTGTGTACAAGGAATTAGTGTCAAATCCAATATAAAGGAATAGTATCGGTAAAAAACAGTACTTGTGGGTTTAACGAATAATTTTTTTTTGTAGAATTCTCCTTTAAGGGGGAGTGGCAGGGTGTGTCTAAAGCTTACATAGTTTTTATAATAGGTGTCCCTCAGTCCCATCTCAAAAAGTCTGGAGGTATGAAAACCATTCTTAAACTCATCAGACCAGGCCACCTTCTTCCATTGCTCTATGGTCCATTTTTAATGCTTACATGCCCATTGTAAGAACTTTTGGCTGTTGACACAGGTTAGTATGGGCACCCTGACTGGTCAGTAGCTATGCCATGCCATATGCAACAAACTGTGCTTTGCTGCATTGAATATTACTGTGAAGCTAACAAATGGAGTTTGCTGATTGGAGGAGAGAGCACAGACATTACCTTATCAGTGAGTTTCTGATTTTTCACGTTCCATGGCAAAGCTAAAGTGCTGTGGTGGAAATCTGATTCTTTGGGGTTGTTTATTAAGTGCAAATATATTTGTTCGTTTTGCATGTAAATTTTCACTTTGCAAGGGAATTCTCCCTAGATTAGTGAATGTTATGAAAATGATCTTTGAAAACAATGACCAATCGCTGAAAAAAAAAAAAAAACAGTACTTTTGGTTGCACATGATTGGATGATGGAAGTCTGCAGATCATCACCTCATTTACAAAGCCAAGAGAAAATTCCCTTGTAATGTGAACAACTTATTTGTCTTTATTTAATCAACCCCTTTATCTATACTTGTTTGGAGGCAGTGCTTTAGAAAGCATTGATGCCAAGGTACCAGAATGAAAGCCAGGAAGCTCACATTCTCAAAAGAAGACGTCAGCAATGGCAGCCATCATAATTCTACCATGACATTTTTGCTAGCTGAACACGGCTTGGATTTTGGCCAATTCCTGTTGAATTGGACAAAATTCAAGAAGTAGTTGGCCCTGTCGGCACCATCCAGCTCAACATATTTGAGTGAACGATCAAAAGAGCTGGGTTAAAAACTGTTGGACTAAAGCAGGCCATAGATGGATTGAATCTCGGCTGGTTCAGCGGGGACCAGCCGAGATTTGATCAGTTTATGGGCAGGCTGGTTGTACTGAAGTTGATCCATCGATCAACTTCTGTTCAACCAACGTGTGGAATTTTTTGCATGCTTTCACTGCCGGCATCTATAGCCGGAAGAAAAGGGTCCCTGCCAGCAGAACACAATAGTGCTGCGGGAGTGATTCCCCCATCAACACTGATCCATGGTGGAAGGAAAGAAAATTGTATAATCTATGACTTGCTTTACAGAGACTGTATCCAACTAGAAGCAGTCACTGTTCAGGTACTCTGAGACCCATGGGTGTCGGTGGCTGCCTGAATACAATAGCTGGCAGTGAGGATTCCTGCATCGCGTAAATGGGGGAATTGAGTATTTTTCTCTCTCTGAACAAAATAAAACAACCATTTGCCTCTCAGAGAGGGATGGGTTTTAGAACAGAGCAGAATCATTTTTACAATGTTTTCTTGCTATTGTAATTTGGGATATTATTTAAATAATGTAACTTATTTAGGATTAGAAACATAAAATTACAATGAATTAAAGAAATTAAACTAACCTACTCTTTTATCCATTTATTTATTCACATTTATTTAATTAACCTGCACTATTTTATGCCTGTAGGGCCAGTTGACACTTGAATGAGGTACACTTTTGTCAGCCTGTTCATTTGAATGGGATGCGAAACGCACTGCAATATAGGAAAAGTAGAGCAAGCACTACTTTTTTAGAACGTGCTATTCCAAAATGGCATTGTACTGCAGTACCATGCAATTTGGTGGCCATAAACGTAGCGCACTTGCAAGATACTTTTGGGAGGCCATTACCAATTTATCGGCACCTGCTTGCCTCCTGCAAGGGCAGAGCGTTCTCCTGCGGTGTGGGAACAGCATATGGAGCCTTTTCTGCACCGTCAGTCAGTCCACATAAGATTGATATTTCATTGTTTGGTAGATGCTGGAAAGTTAAACCATCTAACATTTTGTTCGGTCCTCCTGGGATTCTATTGGTAAGGTCCCTGCGTTGAGTTTCCAGGCCTACACACCCACTGAGCCCATTATAAGAGGCTCCCACCATCCCTGTGGTGAGTTCCTGGGTCTGCTTGTAGGTGAGGCCAGTTGGTTGGTAAAGTTGGAGGTATATGGAGACCAAGGAAAATGGCACAATTATTATTTCATAAAGCAGAAGTAACAATTATCACATGGAAGACAGTGGCAAGGAGCTTGCTTACAGTTCCAAACACTATGGCAATGGAGACCCAATATTACAGGCAACCCAGGTTTAACAGCTCTTAGCAACGTTGAAAGTGCTTGCACACAGACTTGGTATTTGAGAGGCCAAGCTATTGGAACAGCAGCTGATGAAGAGAGTTGATGACAGGCAGTACAGTGGTGCAGGCCCCCTTAGTACCCAGGTAGGCAGGTCCTCAACCCAACTCTCTAGGGTTCCAAGATGGCAGAGCTAGGCGGAGTGTCCCTGCAATGTTCCTCCTCGACTGTCCCTAGCCAGAGGGATTCTGTCCTTGCACTGTCCACATTGCAAATGCACGCCAAATGCAGTGGGGACAGTGATATTTATTAGCACTGCCCTCACTAAAGATGGCTGTTGAGGTCAGCCAGGGCCGCAGCGTCCAATCAGACCATTGCTCCCCTGATGACACCTACGGAGGCTTCAGATGAGGGGCTCCCACCAACTCTGTTGGATTTTTATATGTATTTAATATGGAGGATGTAACAGAAGAAGTTGGGACAGACAAGGATAGGTGGGAACACCCAAAGCATCCAGGTGGACAGGAACAGAGTAGGAATTTATGGTAGGAAGATCTCACTGTTGGAATATCCAAAACATATAAGAGGCCAGGGATTAACCCAGCCCACTGGACTCCATCTTTACTTAAACTTAAACCTGAATTCCAGGTATTTATTTTTATTTTTGCCTAGTTATATCCAGCTTGGTCTAATTTAAGTATACATGTTCCATACCTGGGCGATCACTGAGGAAGCAGCCTCTGCTACTACAGTGATCCTCGCTGTCTTTCAAGCTGGACCAATGCAACTTTGGAAAAAAAAAAAAAACATACCTGGAATTCAGCTTTAAATATTACTTTTAGAGAAGTGTAATTTCTTCTTCCCATTCTAAGTACAATAATACACATCGGTACAGCCTGATTTATGAAAACAGTAGTACCGCAAACCAGATTGGCTGCCCATAGCATCCTTCTTTGTAACATTTTCCAAGGAAAAAAAAAACTCATAATAAAAACCCTGTTTGGGCTCAACCGACTCCAATGACATAAAGGGGATAGGAAAAAGGAAATTCACAGCCCATTGTGCAAGTGCAAAAAGTCAAAATGTATTATATCAAAAACACATAAATGGAATAGCCAATGATAAAAACTGAATCATTTACAACGTGTCAATCATACTGTAATAAAAATTCAGTGGTGGCCCGTCCATAGAGGGCGCATGGCGCCGCCCCCCCAAGTTATTCTCATAAAAAATAAATAAAAAAAGTGGTCACTTTAAGAGCGACCAGGCGCCAGACACACAGCGGTCTATGGGAAGCTTCCCAGCTTGCAATCAGCTGATTGCAAGCTGGGAAGCTGATTTGCCCATGTTTAGGGAGGGTTTAGGGCGCAAACTATGTGCCCTGAACACTCCCCACTCTGCACTCATTTGTCCCTTTGGCTCCTTGTCTGTTTTTGATTGGCGGGGACCGGAGGATGGTGGGCCGTGCTTTTTGCGGCATCACTTCTGGTTTCCCGGCCATCACTCGCGCTGGCATATAGTGGTGAGTGTTGTTAACCACTTGCTTACTGGGCACTTAAACCCCCCTCCTGCCCAGGCCAATTTTCAGCTTTTAGCGCTGTCACTCTTTGAACGACAATTGCGCGGTCATACAACACTGTACCCAAATGAAATTTTTATCATTTTTTTCCACAAATAGAGCTTTCTTTTGGTGGTATTTGATCCCTTCTGGGTTTTTTTATTTTTTGTTAAAAAAAATTAAAATATACCAAAAAAAATACAAAACTTTTATATTTTGTTATTAAATTTTGCAAACAGGTAATTTTTCTCCTTCGTTGACGTACGCTGATGAGGCTGCACTGATGGGCACTGATAGGTTGCATTGATGGGCAATGATAAGGCGGCACTGGTGGGCACTGATGAGGTGGCACTGGTGGGCACTGATAGGTGGCATTGGTGGGCACTGAGAGGTGGCACCGATGGGTGGCACTGATGGGTGGCACTGAAGGGTATTGATAAGTGGCACTAAAGGGCACTAATAGGTGGCACTGATAGCTGGCACTGATGGGCACTGATAGGTGGCAGTGATGGGCACTGATGGGTGGCAGTGATGGGCACTGGTAGGTGACACTGATAGGCAGAACTGCTAGGTGGCACTGATTGGCACCACTGGTGGGCATTGATAGGTGGCACTCATGGGCACTGATTGCTGGCACTGTTATGCACTGATACGTGGCACTGTTATGTGACACTGACAGGCAGCACTGTGTCTATTTATTTCAGCATTCAGAAATTACCCCATAGTATAGAAATATTATCTTGTTGAATGACTTCCATGACCATAAAAGAGATATCAAAGAAAAAAAGGGCTGTGAAAAAGAGGTTTGGGGGAAATTTAAAAGCTGGCAAAAAAGTCATACATTTTTGGACTATTATCATTTCATTTTTTTTTTCCAAAATTT
The DNA here is from genome assembly GCA_028564925.1 of Lithobates sylvaticus. NCBI lineage: Eukaryota > Metazoa > Chordata > Amphibia > Anura > Ranidae > Lithobates > Lithobates sylvaticus. The sequence goes on from CM053029.1 coordinate 136,851,043, forward strand.
GTTTCATATTTAACCCACAAGGGAACATTGGCTAAAACCATTTTGCAATGTATGTAATTAGCTCTGAATTCTTCCTCAGTGGAAGTTGGAGGTACATGCTCAATCACACTACTAAAATCAGTAGTGACTAACTGCTAAATAGATTAAGCAAATCACTCCCTGTGCATGCGCAGCTCAGTGCACATTCTAAAAAAGACTGTGACCGGGCAGAAGAGACATTGGTGTGCCATGCAAGTGCAGTTGCTCTAGTTCTGAGGGGAACATGCAAGGAAAATAAAAAACTGCATTTTAGCTTGAACATGATTGGTTGATAGAAATCAGCAGAACTTCCCCTCATTCAGAGCTTCCCCTCAGATCTAGAGCACAGTATATTTGCCTTTAGTAAATGGACCCCATTGTGTGTCTCTTTTGCAATATAGAACCTGCCTGCTCGCAAACTTCTGAATAGAGATTTAGGTTCTCTATTTAGGTTCTCACTAGTGAAGAACACTGGTGAGCAAGACAGCCAGAAAAATAGCATTTTCAGGATGAGAATTCAGCAATAGCAGACTCTGTAATCCTCTGGAATGGTTTCCTTTGATACTATAACTCCCTACAACCCTGAATTGTGCTAACCTTAAATTCCTCTCGCTGCCTTGTTTTTCTTTTCCGCTCGGCGATCGCTCCGCTCATTACTCAATGCACACTTGACTCCTGCACAATGTGCAATTAAAGTGGAGCCACAGCCAATAAACATAAGTTAGAGTGATCTGCCTTTTAAAACAAAAATATTGTTTCTGCAATTATTATTGTTTTGTACGTGCCTTGTTGTAAAACGTTAATGTTTAACAGAAAAATTTCTGAAATAAACACATGAGGGGGACCCATTATACAGTATCTCTAAGGGAGGATTTTTAACTGTACCTGATGCTTGTAGGCATCACAGGTAGTCATCTTGAGGGTAGAGCTGGGAACTGCCAACATCACAATATGATGCAATAAGGCACAGAGTGCAGCTAGATGGATTTAAAAGAATTTATTAGGAAGAGAAATTTTGTGTGAGAAGCCTCTGGTGGAAGCTCACATTCTTTTTGGGTAGGAAAGCCTAACTAATTTCGCTTAATTGCAAGGGATCATGCCACTTCTCTGGTCACTGCCCTGGAATTAAGATCTCCAGGAGTCTCTTGAAGCTTTGTTCTATGATAGACCCACTTGGGTGGATTCACACCATCGCCACATGCTGCTCTCAGTAGAGTTCCTGTGCGTCCTGGTTCACCTATTCAGGTCCAATTTTAGCCTGAATTTTTGGCTGAATTTGGACCTGAAACAGACCAAAAGACGCAAAATTCGCAATGGAGCCGCAGCGGAGATATGTGAACTGTCTTCATAGAGAGGTCAAAATCTCCTGGTATTACGTGACAGTACGATCCAGCCAAATGGAGTCTGAAAGGGGGGCCTCACCTTTCGAAGCTCTGTGCCAGCAGATTGCGGCACAATTTACCCAGGCAGTCCAGGGCCTGCAAGATGACTATCGTCAACTTGAGCAAAGAGTTGAGTCATTGTCTTCAAGCACCTCAAATCATCAGGCGGTCACAGCACCTTTGCCCTCCATTCCAGCAGCTTTAGCATCAGCACCCACAAGAGTGGTGCCACCCCCAGAGCCTTGAGTTTCCACTTCTGAGAGATTTTTGGGGGATCGTAGCAAGTTCCGTGCCTTCAGGAATGCCTGCCAGCTATACTTCCTGCTATAACCCTGTACCTTCTCTTTGGAGAGCACTAAGGTGGGGTTCATCGTCTCACTACTCCAGGGGGAGCCCCAAACTTGGGCTCACCGCTTAATGGAACAGGCCAGCCCTCTGTTGAACACTATGGACTCTTTCTTGAACGAGATGGCCAAATTGTATGACGACCCTCAGTGTGCCACAACGGCGGAGGCCAGTCTCCATGCCCTCCAGCAGGGTCGTAGGCCAGTGGAGGACTACGTAACAGACTTTAGGTGGTAGAGTTTTCGATACACTATGGAACGATGCCGCCCTCCGTTATTAGTTCCGCATTGGACTCTCTGAGGCACTGAACAATGAGTTGGCTCGAGTTGGAATTCCCAGTTATTTGGAGGACCTGATCCAATTGTCCATCCAGATAGATCGTCGTCTAATGCCGCGTACACACAAGCGGACTTTTCGACAGCAAAGGTCCGACGGAACGAATCCGTCGGACAATTCGATCGTGTGTGGGCTCCATCAGACTTTTACTGTCGAAAATTCTGACAGGCTTTAGAAATAGAACATGTTTTAAATTTTCCTGCCGGAACTCCAAAGGACCCAGTTCCTATCGAAAGATCCGCCCGTCTGTATGCTAGTCCGACGGACAAACAACGACGCTAGGGCAGCTATTGGCTATGAACTTCCTTATTCTAGTCCGGTCGTACTTCATCACGTTCGAATTCATCAGAATTTAGTGTGATTGTGTGTGGCCAAGTCCGTTCATTTAAATAGTCTGTCGGAACTCCGCCAAAAGTCAGTCGGAAAGACCGTCGGACCTAGCTCCTGTGTACGCGGCATTAGGGAACGGAGATCTGAGAGGACCAGCCAATTTCGTCCCACATGGATGTTGCCTAAAGTTCCTAGCAATCCTCCTATTCCTGCCTCCCCATTACCTGCGGCCACCTCTGAGGCTCCGGAGCAAATGCAGATAGGCCTTCTCCATTCTCCACTGTTACCAGATGAAAAAGAAGCGTCGGCGCAAGAACAACCTCTGTCTCTATTGTGGGGAAGCTGGCCAATATGCAAACATGTGCCCAAATAATGTAGGGAAAAAATTGCGCTCTTAAAGTCCAATTGAAGATAGGAAGTGTAAAACAGTCCTAAAAACAACTTCTTTTAATGAAGATAATATCCTCCAATGGAAATATTTTTCAGAAAAAGTATTTCAGCAATATTGAACCTTGCTCCTATGGATAAGCATGCTTACCAGATGTAAGCCAAAAGTTTGCATGTGGCTTTAACCCAGCCTGGGTTGATGTTCCAAGTTGTTTATAGGGGACAGCACAGATTGTAGTGTAGTAATCGCCTCCTCCAAAGTATGGTGCTCACAAGGTATGGTTACACAGTGCCGAAAAAACAAAAAATATATACCATAGCATAATACTGCTACATATTTTGCAGGGAATGTGTCACAAAGAAATTAATTTAATAGATCATGTGCCAGATTATAAAGACACCCGTGACAGCAGGTATATATGAAAGTGCACCACCACCTACTAGAGGGCCTCCTTACCAGATGCCAGAGGAAATATACACCCACAAAAACAGACGGTCCTTTCCAAAGGATTTCCCAATCAGTTCAAAGTGATGAAATGAATCTGTGTGATCTATAAGAACTTATCCTATGAAGTGCCTCCTTACCAACAAAAAAAACATAAACAGCAAGCATGCACTTTCACCGGTCAGGCTGTCTCCTTACCACAGTCCCAGATTTTGGAGGCTTATACTGCGAGCAGAGGAGAGCAAGTAATCCTCCACGGCCTGGAGTGTGCCGGTTGTAGACACGGAACTTTTAGCCAGTACCCAGAGGAAAAAGCATACAGACCATGGCGTAATAACGTACTAAAAGGTTTATTAAGTAAAAAAGGTTTGCACTTACAAACTAGAAGAGTTAAAACAGCAGAGTTTTAAAATCGTAGAGCCGGCCGGCTACAAACACATAGACGCTCCCGTCCTATTCCGAGTGGTGACGTCAGCACGTTCGCCCTCAGACGCGTTTCGTTACAAATAACATTGTCAATGAGGAACCTTTAAACAGTTAAAAAACGCTATCCTCTCTCACTGATCCCAGAACTGTTCCAGAGACTTCGTTCAGCAAAGATATTCACAATGCTGGATTAACAAGGTGCCTACAATTTATTCAGAATCCGTGATGGGGATGAGTGGAAAGCGGCTTTCCGGCCACTTCGAGGACCTGGTTATGCCATTCGGACTCTGTAACGCACCTGCTACTTTTCAACATTTTATAAACAATAACATCAGAGACTTTTTGGACTTTGTGATTGTCTACTTGGATGACATTCTGATATTCTCGACCTCCCTACAATCACACCGTGACCATGTGAAACAAGTTCTTCACAGACAAAACGGACTTTATGCTAAAGCCAAGAAATGTGAGTTTGAACGCCAGACCATTCACTTTCTCGGCTTGGTAATATCAACTGGGGGTGTGGCAATGGATCCTCAAAAGGTCTCAGACATTATGTCCTGGCCACCCCCAGCCGATAAAAAATTTCTAAAGAAAATTTATCAAAAAATTTATCAAAAACTTCTCCAGTATCATAGCACCTATCACGCAGCTCACAAGGAAGCAAAGCCGTTTCCAATGGCCTCCAGCAGCTCAAGTTGCATTTGACAAACTATAGGGTTTATTTACCTCTGCACCAGTACTAAATCATCCTGACCCTGCCTTGCCTTATACCCTGGAGGTGGATGCATCGGAGAGTGCTGTGGGGGCCATCCTGTCTCAACGCCAAGGACCTAAGTCTTAAATGCACCCTGTGGCTTTCTTCTACAAAAACTTTGGTTTGTCGGAAAGGAATTACGATGTAGGGAACCGAGAACTCTTGATGATAAAATCAGCCATAGGAAGAATGGCGGTACCTCCTGGAGGGAGCAGCAAACCCAATATTGATCTTCACAGATCATAAAAAATTAGAATACCTCAAGACTGCCTAGAGCCTCAGACCCAGACAGGCAAGATGGGCTCTTTTCTTTTCTCGTTTAATTTTCATATTACCTACCGGCCAGGGTCTAAAAACATCAAATCCGATGCGTTGTCCCGCATGTTCACGGAAGCTGAGGTTTCATCTCCACCAGATGTTATCCTGCAAGCTGGGAATTTCTTACTAACTCAATCTGATTTTGTGTCACAAATCCGTCAGGCATCCCTGAGAACATCGTTACCCCCAGGTACAAACCTCCAAGAAAAAGATGGGCTTTTCTGGCGAGGAAATACAATTTTTGTCCCTCAAAATCTGTGCACCAGCACCCTACAGGTCTTCCATGACTATCCTTTGGCAGGTCACTTTGGGGGTCACAAGACTATGGACCTAGTTCAAAGGCACTTTTGGTGGCCCAATCTTGCAAACGACTGCAGGAACTACATTAATTCTTGCTTGACCTGCCTCAGGAATAAGAACAGTAAAAATAAAGCTTGAGGACTATTGAGACCGCTGCCCATCCCTCAAAGACCATGGGATAAGATGGCAATGGACTTCATTGTCGAGCTCCCTCCCTCTGAAGGGTTTTCGTCTATCTTTGTGGTGGTTGATCGCTTTTCTAAAATGACACATTTTATCCCCATGAAAGGGACCCCGTCAGCAACCGAGACTGCCAGAATATTTATTAAAGAAATTGTTAGGCTCCACGGAATCCCCAGTGACATTGTTTCTGATCATGGAGTACAGTTCACATCAAAATTTTGGAAAGCATTATGTGAAGCACTAGGCATCAAACTCAGTTTTTCCACAGCCTATCATCCCCAGACCAACGAGCAGACTGAACGTACTAATCAAATGTTGGAGCAGTACCTACGTTGGGCCTCATTACTGCCCCAGGCGGAATTCGCACTCAACAATTCTACTCACTCTACCAGAGATCAGTCACCATTCTTCTCCAATTACGGATTTCATCCCTCCTTTTTGCCAATGCTTGCACCAGACTTTCCTGTACCAGCTGTCCATGATAGATTCAATTTCTTTGTCACTAACAATCGGGTGCTTAGAGAAACCATTTCTAAGGCACAGGAAGATAATAAAAGATTCTTTGACAAGAGCAGAAGTGGGGAATTGGGCTTAAAAATTGGTGACCATGTATGGCTTTCAACTGCAAACCTGAAACTGGCATGCCTTTCCAAAAAACTGGGACCCAGATACTTGGGGCCCTACCCAGTTAAGAAGAAGATCAATTCGGTAGTCTATGAACTCGAACTTCCCGACTCATCCGGAGGCTGCCCTTAAGGAGGGGGCAGTGTCAGATAACCCACATTGCTAATGCCCGTCTCCGTGCAGTATTGGCTAGTTCCCATTCCGCTAATGCCTGTCAGAGACGAGCGAGTTCCGGAACAAATGTGCGTACTGGCGCACCCCTACAAGCTTGTGTGCGTTAGCGCGCACTCGCGCACGCACATTCGCGTCCGCCAATCCTGGCGCATGGCGCCCTATATAAACAGAGACTCTGCCTGATACCAGTGCTGGATCGTCTTCAGCTTGTCCCTGTGTTCCTGATTGCTATTCTGACCTGTTACCTTGCTCCTGACAAACCCGGCTTCCTTGACTACTCTCCTGGATCACCCCTGCTTGTTATCTACCTCTACTGATATCACAGACCTTGGCTTGGATTCACTACCACGGTTCCGCTTCCTGATTCTGTACCTCGCTGCCAGCCCATTGCCAACCTCTGCCTGTCCTTGACTACGATCATGCCTTCCATTTTTGCCTGTTCCTGACGCTGCAGTTGTTCCTGAGTCCATACTTACCTGCCTGGCTTCCGCTGAACAGTTCTGGTGATCAGTCTCCACGCCTTCCTCCGAGAGGTTCCTGTATCTCCAAGCTCCAGCCTTCTGCCTGCACCCTTTTGTTGCCCCAGCACTCCCTGTCCCCACTACCAGGGGTGTGGGGACCGGAACTGTGCAAGAGGCCACCCTCAGCATTTCGGACTCTGCTATAAGGTACGTTACAGTCACCATTCGTTGTGTACCACTAGTTTGTCCCAGCCTCTCACCTCATACAGCGACCCCCACGAGTCTAATCAAGCCTTTTTGTATAAATGAACACTGATTCCCCAGCAGACAGTCGATTTACAAAGGTATCCACAGACTGCTCTTATATAGGGATCACTTCTGTGGCTCATCAGATAAAGTTTGCATGAAATGAGAGAAGGTGGGCTCCATAATGCAGTAATCCAAAAACGTTTTATTGTAAAACACATGTAGTAACTTACAGTTTAACCACTTAAGGACCGAGCCTCTTTCTGAGATTTGTTGTTTACAAGTTAAAAACTTTTTTTTTGCTAGAAAATTACTTAGAACACCCAATCATTATAATTTTTTTTTTTTAACACCCTAGAGAATAAAATGGCGGTCATTGCAATACTTTCTGTCATACCGTATTTGGAAAACTTTTTTGGGAAAAAATACACTTTTTTAAATTAAAAAATAAGACAGTAAAACAGTAAAGTTAGCCCAATTTTTTTTATCCTGTGAAAGATAATGTTACGTCGAGTAAATTGATACCCAACATGTCACGCTTCAAAATTGCGCCCGCTCGTGGAATGGCGACAAACTTTTACCCTTAAAAATCTCCATAGGCAACGTTAAAAAAATTCTACAGGTTGTATGTTTTGAGTTACAGAGGAGGTCTAGCGCTAGAATTGTTGCTCTCGCTCTAATGATCGTGGTGATACCTCACATGTATGGTTTCAACACCGTTTTCATATGTGGGCGCTACTCACGTATGCGTTCACTTCTGCACGCGAGCTCGGCGGGACGGGGTGCGTTAAAAAAAATGTTTTCTTGTTTATTTTACCTTTTATTTTATTTTTTTACACTGTTCTTTTAAAAACGTAAATTGTGTCACTTTTATTCCTATTACAAGGAATGTAAACATCCCGTGTAATAGAAAATAAAGCATGACAGGACCTCTTAACCACTTCAATACAGGGCTTTTAAACACCCTTCCTTACCAGAGCACTTTTTGCGATTCGGCACTGCGTCGCTTTAACTAACAATTGCGCAGTCGTGCGACGTTACACCCAAACAAAATTGATGTCCTTTTTTTTCCACAAATAGAGCTTTCTTTTGGTGGTATTTGATCGCCTTTGCGGTTTTTATTTTTTGCGCTATAAACAAAAAAGAGCGACAATTTTGAAAAAAAAACACAATATTTTTTACTTTTTGCTATAATAAATATCCCATTTTAAAAAAAAAAAAAAATTTTTTCCTCAGTTTAGGCCGATACGTATTCTTCTACATATTTTTGGTAAAAAAAAATCGCAATAAGCGTATATTGATTGGTTTGCGCAAACGTAATAGCGTCGACAAAATAGGGGATAGATTTATTGCATTTTTTTATTTTTTTTTTTACTAGTAATGGCGGCGATCTGCGATTTTTTTTCGTGACTGCGACATTGCGGCGGACACTTCGGACACTTTTGACACATTTTTGGAACCATTCACATTTACACAGCGATCGTTGCTATAAAATTGCAATGATTCCTGTGTAAATGTGACTGGCAGGGAAGGGTTAACACTAGGGGGCGCTGGAGAGGTTAATGTGTTCCCTAATAGGAGTGATTTTAACTGTAGGGGGAGGGGACTCAAGGGGAGGAGACCGATCATGTGTTCCTCCGTACTGGGATCACATGATCGGTCTCCTCTGCACTGACAGGACGTGGAGCTGTGTGTTTACACACACAGCTCCACGGTCCCGCCCGGTCCCGTTGTTTTAACGGGCAATCGCGGGTGCCGGGCACTCGCACCGGGTCCCGAGCGATGCCAGGCGGCCGGGAATCCGAGGACGTCATATGACGCCCAGTGGCGTCACTAGGGTTGGTGTCACCCGGTGCGAAAAAAAAAAATGGTGTCACCCCCCCCCCCCACCAACTATAGTCCCCCCTCAGTACAGACCCCCTCCACTAACTACAGACCCCCCTCCCGCAGTATAGATCCCCCTCCCTCAGTACAGACCCCCACACTAAGTACAGACCACCCTCCATCAATATAAACCTCCTCCCTCAGTACAGACACCCCTTCAGTGCAGACCCCTCCATCAGTACAGACACCCCCCCTTAGTGCAGTCACCCCCCAGCAGTACAGATACCCCTCCCAGTGCAGACCCCCCCCCCCCAGCATTACAGACACCCCCCTCAGTGCAGACCCCACCAGCAGTACAGATACCCCTCTCAGTGCAGACCCCCCCCCCCAGCATTACAGAAACCCCCCTCAGTGCAGACCCCCCAGCAGTACAGACACCCCCCCTCAGTACAGACATTCCCCTCAGTGCAGACCTCCCAGTGCAGACCCCCCCCCCCAGCAGTACAGACACCCCTCCCTTAGTGTAGACCCCCCTCAGTACAGACACCCCCCAGGACAGGCCCCCCAGCAGTACAGATATCCCCCCTCAGTGCAGACCCCCCCAGTGCAGATCCCCCCCAGGGCAGGCCCCCCCAGCAGTACAGATATCCCCCTCAGTGCAGACCCCCCCCCAGTGCAGATCCCCCCCCCCCCAGGGCAGGCCCCCCCCAGCAGTACAGATATCCCCCCTCAGTGCAGACCCCCCCCCCCCCCCCCCCCCCCCAGTGCAGATCCCCCCCAGGGCAGGCCCCCCCAGCAGTACAGATATCCCCCCCCCCAGTGCAGATCCCCCCCCGGGCAGCCCCCCCCCCCCAGCAGTACAGATATCCCCCCTCAGTGCAGACCCCCCAGTGCAGACACCCCCCAGTGCAGACACCCCAAAAGACAGACAGTACAGACCCCCCAGTGCAGATATCCCCCCTCAGTGCAGACCCCCCAAAGTACAGACACCCCCCAGTGCAGACCCATCCCTCAATACAGACACCCCCATCACAGACCTCAGATACAGACAGCGGTGTGTGTCCCTCGAGCTCCTCCTCCTTTGTGGATGTAAACAAAGGAGGGGGAGGCGGCTTCGTTCCGCTCTGCTCCGCTGAGGGACACCGCGGCGACGGTGAGACACGGCGACACGGCGGCTGGCGGTGTTAGCGGTGCCGCTACCCACGGGTGTCACCCCTTTGGCGGGTGTCACCCGGGTGCGGCGCGCACCCCCCGCACCTGGCTAACAACGCCACTGAAGCTAGCTGCTGCCATAACAAAGATATCCCTCTTCAAAGTTAGGACGTATATCCGTGTGCGGCGGTCCGGAAGTGGTTAAAAATTATGCAAACAGCGTGACAAACGATAGGACGACACCTGGCTCCTCCCTGATGCATTGCGTCACTGAACACGTGACTTCATTAAAGGGTATGGAGTCGGGTGTAGCGATGCCGGTTTAAATAACAGAGTCCGCTGTCATGGTTAATAATAACATCTATACATATAGACTCTGTTATTTAAACCGGCATCGCTACACCCAACTCCATACCATTTGATGAAGTCACGTGTTCAGTGACGCCATGCGTCAGAGAGGAGCCGGGTGTCCTCACTTCCTGTCGCTGCCGGGATCGGAAGTCCTATCGTTTGTCACGCTGTTTGCATCGTGTTTAAACTGTAAGTTACTACGTGTGTTTTACAATAAAGCGTTTTTGGATTACTGCACTATGGAGCCCAACTTCTCTCATTTCATGTAAACTTTAGGAAACATGTAAATGTGTTGGAATGGACTAGTCAAAGCCCAGACCTCAATCCAATAGAAAATCTGTGGTCAGACTTAAAGATTGCTGTTCACATGCGTAAACCATACAACTTGAAGGAGCTGGAGCAGTTTTGCAAGGAGGAATGGGCAAAAATCCCAATGTTAAGATGTGGAAAGCTCATAGAGACTTATCCAAAGCAACTTGGAGCTGTGATAGCCACAAAAGGTGGCTCTATAAAGTATTGACTTTACAGGGGTGAATACCGTATTTATCGGCGTATAACACACACTTTTTTCCCCTTAAAATCAGGGGAAAATCGTGCGTGTGTGTTATATGATGATCCCTCGCCGATTGTGAGCTTCTCTGCGCTTTCGGCCGCTCTCTGCGGCTTTCGGCAGCTTTTGGGCAATCTCGGACGCTCTCAACGGCTTTCGGAAAGCCAAAAGCTGCAGAGAACGGCCGAGTGCGACCGAAAGCCGCCGAGAACGGCCAGGTGCGGACGAAAGCCGACAAAAATAGCCAAAAGCCGCAGAGAACGGCCGAGAGCTACCGAGCGCCGCAGAGATACACAGGACATCCGCTCTGTATCTCGGCGGCGCCATTTTTAAACGGCAAGCCTGCAACGACACTGACAAGACTGCAAATGACTGACAAGGCTGCAATGCAAGGCTGCAAATGACTGACAAGGCTGCATTGCAAGGCTGCAAATGACTGACAAGGCTGCAATGCAAGGCTGCAAATGACTGACAAGGCTGCAATGCAAGGCTGCAAATGACATGGCTGTCATCCCAGAAGGAAGCCTCTTCTAAAAATGATGCACAAGAAAGCCTGCAAACAGTTTGCTGAAGACAAGCAGACTAACGACATGAATTACTGAACCATGTCCTGTGGTCTGATTATACCAAGATAAACTTATTTGGTTCAGATGGTGTCAAGCGTGTGTGGCGGCAACCAGGTGAGGAGTATAAAGACAAGTGTGTCTTGTCTACAGTCAAGCATGGTGGTGGGAGTGTCATGGTCTGCGGCTGCATGAGTGCTGCCGGCACTGGGGAGCTACAATTCATTGAGGGAACCATGAATGCCAACATGTACTGTGGCATACTGAAGCCGAGCATGATTCCCTCCCTTCGGAGACTGGGCCACAGGGCAGTATTCCAATATAACTACCCCAAACACACCTCTAAGAAGACCACTGCCTTACTAAAGAAGCTGAGGGTAAAGGTGATGGACTGGCCAAGCTTGTCTCCAGACCTAAACCATATTGAGAATCTGTGGGGCATCTTCAAATGGAAGGTGGAGGAGCTCAAGGTCTCTAACATCCACCAGCTCAGTGATGTCGTCATGGAGGAGTGGAAGAGGACTCCAGTGGTAACCTGTGACGCTCTGGTGAACTCTATGGCCAAGAGGGTTAAGGCAGTGCTGGGAAACAACAGTGGCCACAGAAAATATTTACACTTTGGTCCCAATTTAGACTTTTTCACTTAGGGGTGTACTCACTTTTGTTGCCAGCGGTTTAGACGTTAATGGCTGTGTGTTGAGTTATTTACACTGTTAAACAAGCTGTACACTCGCTACGTTACATTGTAGCAAAGTGTAATTTCTTCGATGTTGTCACATGAAAAGATAGAATAAAATATTTACAAAAATGTGAGGGGTCTACTCACTTTTGTGAGATATTGGCGTGTGATGAGGTCTGCAGCAATGAAGGATTTTTTTATTTGAAACTTTAATGTAAATCTAGACAGTTGAGGGGGTGTGTGGTGTCCTGCCATTCACTATACCCATTCAGTGTTTACCAGTGACACCGATAACACCAGAAGAAGGGTGAGGACCAGAGAAGAAGGATGAGAACCAGAGAAAGTCGAGGAACGGAGAAGGACAGGGAACAGAGAATAAGGGCGAGTATCAGAGAAGAAGGGCAGGGACCAGAGAAGAAGGGCAACGACCAGAGAAGAAGGGCAGGGACCAGAGAAGAAGGGCAGGGACCAGAGAAAAAGGATGAGGACCAGAGAAGAAGGTCAAGGACCAGAGAAGAAGGGGCACGGATCAAAGAAGAAGGACACGGACCATAGAAGGACAAGGGATCATAGAAGGTCTCACCACTGAGCTGGGATGGCAGCTGCCACGCAGGCTGGACCTCCTGGACCACATACTGCCCCACACCACCACTCTTCAGGAGGTCTCTGAAGGCCAGAGGGATGGTGAACTGCACAGACATGATGGAACCTGCAATAGAATGGAAGGAAAATGTTACATTACTTGTCTACAAAGACATTCTTCACTTCAATAGCGGAGTTCACCTTTACCTCCCTACACCCCAATGTACACTTCCCTTTCCTTCACTCACCCCCCCCCCACCCCATCCAGTGTGTAGCTGAAGGAAATACCTTCTCATTCAAGGGATGGAGGAGTGTGTGACCTGGTCAGGTGACAGCACTGGGCCAATCAGCTCTGTCCTAATAGGATACCAGAGATGAGATTGTGGTGTCTCCAAGCACTGAGAAGAGCGGAGGAATCAACACTTGAGATACCACCCCCCCCCCCTCGAGGGGGCAGAGGCCAGGTGTGCTGTACAGGGATTGTCAGCACAGGAGCGGTTATAATAGAAAGCCCCCTCCCCCCATAGTGTGACATTATAGATACAACCCCCAGACAGGAACAAGTCTGACCTTCTCCTATCGATGGGGTGACGGGGCAACATGTGAGAGGAGAACATGACACCATTCAACTCAGCAAACCTAATCCCAGCCAAGCGTGGTGCCCACTGTCCCTATCCACAGCACCCAAAGGGCCCATCCCCCCTCACCTTGAACACCCCCAGGGACCATCGCCCTCACCCCAAACACCCCCGGGGGCCATCTCCCTCACCCCAAACACCCCAGGGGCCCATCGCCCTCACCCCAAACACCTTGAGGGCCCATCCCCCTCACCCCCCTGTCTCCCTCTCCCCAAACACCTCAAGGACCCCATCCCCTCTCACTGCCTGTAAAAGCAATCGTACAGCTAAACAAACGCTATGACAGCTTTTACATTGCAAGGAATCACCAGCTGAAAACAAAGATACAGTAAGTGGATGATGCCTGCAGCTGCACCCGTTACCCCGATATCTTCACATAAAGTCCAGGGTGTCATATGACAGTGACCCGAAGGGAAGTGATTAATAATAATAATAGTATTTATTTTCTTTTTTTTAATTATTATCATTTATTTATTTTTTTATTTGCAGGAGCCAATCAGAGGAATTGTGTGCCAATATGAAGACAGGGAACATGCTGATAGAAGGAGAGAGTAGAGTGATGCTGGCTATGAAATGTTCCCAGATACCTGCAGCAGGATTCCTGTTATCAGCACACAATACTTCAGTAGAGATCCCCATCAGTGTCAGATTGGTGGGGTGTCGGTGCAATATTCCTGCTGGGGGGAGTATGAGAGTAATATTCCTGCTGGGGGGGATTATCGGTGTAATATTCCTGCTGGGGGAAGTATCGGTGTAATATTCCTACTGGGGGGAGTATGGGTGTAATATTCCTACTGGGGGAGTATGGGTGTAATATTCCTGCTGGCGGCAGTATCGGTGTAATATTGCTGCTGGGGGAGTATGGGTGTAATAATCCTGCTGGGGGGACGTCTGTGCAGGAAGTTCTTGTAATACGATGGACACGGCGAGGCACTGTTCACACCTAGGTGTTTCGGACTCCAGAATCGCTGCAAAACTCGGGATGTGCTTGCGATCTATTTACTTTTAACATCACCCCAATCAAAGCGTGATTTTGCCGCGATTGATGCCTGACAAATCACGACAAAATTGCAGGAATACTTTTGCGTCCCACGATTTTGTTTGCACGATTTGTCAGGTGACAATATTGTCCCATGATTAGGGTGCCATTGAAAGTAACAAGCGTGTCCCGTGTTTTCTGGCAATTTGGGAATTGCAGTAATTTCGCCCGCGATCCGAAAGGCCTAGGTGTGAGCACAGCCTAAACGTCTTCTATCAGTTGCTGGGTTCACCTTCTATAGATTCTGGGGGAACATTTTATTCCTCAAACATATCACACATTCGCTTCATTCTTTATTCCACTGCTAATATATTCTTAGCATTGACCTTGTGTAGCTCTTTTCTCTCTGAGGACTCCAAGTATTGGAGATGGCGTTGGCTAGGAATTGAACCCGGGTCAGCTGCTGGGATGGCAGCTATGCTCACCATTGCACCACCAATGCAAGGTAGCATGTCTTTGTAGTCTGGGAGGAAACCGGAGTACCCGGAGGAAACCCGCGCAAGCACAGGGAGAACATGCAAAACTCCATGCAGATAGTGTCCTGGTCAGAATCTGAAACAAGGACCCCAGTGCTGCAAGGCTAACCCCTAAGCCTCTGTGCTGCCCATATGCGGCCTCTGTTCTCTAAGGCCCCCACCCCACTGAGTGGAGTAAATCAGTTCTGTCCACTTAAAGAACCTCAAGAAGAAATCCAAACTTATCCTAAACTACAATCTATATATATATATATATATATATATATATATATATATATATATATATATATATATATATATATATATATATATAAAACACTTCAAAACACACCCAAAGAATAATGCACACCTCCACAACTTATACAAACTTATCCTAATCTAAAATATATAACACTCCTATAATAAAACACACCCAAATAACAATAAAGAGGGATATATTGGCCCCCAAATTAGCAACACAATGGAGCTAAATATTCCCCCTCCCCTTGTTCTACCTTTCCTTTAAGAATGTTCTATATTTGATTAACCTTAAAGCTTAACCTTAAAGCTTCTACAGAAGCTGCAGAAAGGGAAATAGAGGGGTGATGGTAAGTCCCTTCAGTTACTGGAGTGGCAGCCGCCACCAGTGTAGGAACCTGTGTTAGTACAGCCGTACCTGGTTCCTGGGAGGGTTTCTCAGACATTTTGTTGAGTCATCTTCTAGGAACAGCCAATTGTCTTGTTTGTTCAAATGTAGACATTAAGCTTTAAGGTTAATCAAAAATATCACATTCTAAAGGGAAAGGTAGAACAAGGCGGAGGGGGAGTATTGAAGAGGGAGAGAGGGAGCAAAGGAAGGGGGAAGGTTGGAGAAAAGAAAGGGGATGAGGGTCGGAGAGAACCCCCACACCCCTTCCTTCCCTCAACCCCCCCTCTCTTTTTCTCCCTCTCTCCCTCTTCCATACTCCCCCTCCCTTTGTTCTACCTTTCACTTTAGAATGTGATATATTTGATTAACCTTAAAGCTTAACCTTAAAGCTTCTACAGAAGCTGCAGAAAGGGAAATAGCGGGAAGTCCATCCAGTTACTGGAGTGGCAGCCGCCACTAGTGTAGGAACCTGTGTTGGTAAAGCCTTACCTGGTCCCTCTGAGTTTTTGTTGAATCTTCTTCTAGGAACAGCCAATTGTCCTGTGTGTCCAACTATATTGATAGTGATTCAGAAGCTGCAGAAGTCCATCCAGTTACTGGAGTGGCAGCCACCACCAGTGTAGGGACCTGTGTTGGTACAGCCGTACCTGGTCCCTGGGAGGGTTCCTCAGACTTTTTGTTGAGTCTTCTTCTAGGAACAGCCAATTGTCTTGTTTGTCCAACTACATTGATAGTTGGTGATTCAGAAGCTCCAAAAACAAAAATGGAGGCCTGATGGGAGGACCCTCCCTTTACTGGAGTGGCAACAGCCACCAGTGTAGGGACCTGTGTTGGTACAGCCGTACCTGGTCCCTGGGAGGGTTCCTCAGACTTTTTGTTGAGTCTTCTTCTACGAAAAAGCCAATTATCTTCTTCTCCAACTACCTTGATAGTTGGTGATTCTGAAGCTACAGAAAGGGAAATATAGAGCTGATGGGAATACCCTCCGGTTACTGAAGTGGCAGCCGCTACCAGTGTAGGGACCTGTGTTGGTACAGCCGTACCTGGTCCCTGGGAGGGTTCCTCATACTTTTTGTTGAGTCGTCTTCTAGGAACGGCCAATTGTCTTGTCTGTCCAGCTACATTAATAGTTGACGATTCAGAGGCTCCAAAAACAAAAATGGAGGGCTGATGGGAGGACCCTCTAGTTACTGGAGTGGCAGCCGCCACCAGTGTAGGGACCTGTGTTGGTACCGCCGTACCTGGTCCCTAGGAGGGTTCCTCAGACTTTTTGTTGAGTCTTCTTCCCCACGAAAAAGCCAATTATCTTCTTTGTCCAACTACCTTGATAGTTGGTGATTCAGAAGCTACAGAAAGGGAAATATAGAGCTGATGGGAAGACCCTCCAGTTACTGAAGTGGCAGCCGCCACCAGTGGGGGGGGCCTGTGTTGGTACAGCCGTACCTGGTCCCTGGGAGGGTTCCTCAGACTTTTTGTTGAGTCTTCTTCTAGGAACAGCCAATTGTCTTGTTTGTCCAGCTACATTGATGGTGATTCAGAAGCTCCAAAAATGAAAATGGTGGGCTGATGGGAAGACCCTCCAGTTACTGGAGTGGCAGCCACCACCAGTGTAGGGACCTGTGTTGGTACAGCCGTACCTGGTCCCTGGGAGGGTTCCTCAGACTTTTTGTTGAGTTTTCTTCTAGGAACAGCCAATTGTCTTGTCTGTCTAGCTACATTAATAGTTGGTGATTCAGATGCTCCAAAAATGAAAATGGAGGGCTGGTGGGAGGACCCTCCGGTAACTGGAGTGGCAGCCTTGCCACCAGTGTAGGGACCTGTGTTGGTACCGCCGTACCTGGTCCCTAGGAGGGTTCCTCAGACTTTTTGTTGAGTCTTCTACGAAAAAGCCAAATATCTTCTTTATCCAACTACCTTGATAGTTGGTGATTTTGAAGCTACAGAAAGGGAAATATAGAGCTGATGGGAATACCCTCCGGTTACTGAAGTGGCAGTCGTCACCAGTGTGGGGGCCTGTGTTGGTACAGCCGTACCTGGTCCCTGGGAGGGTTCCTCACATTTTTTGTTGAGTCTTCTTCTAGGAACAGCCAATTGTCTCGTTTGTCCAGCTACATTGTTGGTGATTCAGAAGCTCCAAGAACGAAAATGGAGGGCTGATGGGAGGACCCTCCCTTTACTGGAGTGGCAGCCGCCACCAGTGTAGCGATTTGTGTTGGTACAGCCGTACCTGGTTCCTGGGAGGGTTCCTCAGACTTTTTGTTCAGTTTTCTTCTAGGAACAGCCAATTGTCTTGTTTGAGCAACTACATTGATAGTTGGTGAGTCCGAAGCTACAAAAATTAAAATGGTGGGCTGATGGGAAGACCCTCCAGTTACTAGTGTAGCTACCAGTGTAGGGACCTGTGTTGGTACAGCCGTACCTGGTCCCTGGGAGGGTTCCTCAGACTTTTTGTTGAGTTTTCTTCTAGGAACAGCCAATTGTCTTGTTTGACCAACTACATTGATAGTTGGTGAGTCCGAAGCTCCAAAAATGAAAATGGTGGGCTGATGGGAAGACCCTCCAGTTACTAGTGTAGCTACCAGTGTAGGGACCTGTGTTGGTACAGCCGTACCTGGTGCCTGGGAGGGTTACTCAGACTTTTTGTTGAGTCTTATTCTAGGAACAGCCAATTGTCTTGTTTGATCAACTACATTGATAGTTGGTGATTCAGAAGCTCCAAAAATGAAAATGGAGGGCTGATGGGAAGACCTTCCAGTTACTGGAGTGGCATCCGCCACCAGTGTAGGGACCTGTGTTGACTCAGCCGTACCTGGTCCCTAGGAGGTTTCCTGAGACTTTTGGTTGAGTCTTCTTCTAGGAACAAGCCAATTGTCTTGTTTGTGCTGATGAGAATCTTTTAAGAGATTGATGACGTAGTGGATTCTGGTGGTGGCTTGAATTGAAGATTCTCTCCCTCGTATCCACTAGCAAATCATCCTCTAATCCCTCCTAGTTTAAATTTTCTTCCAACAATTTGGCCATCTTCAATCCCAAAAAAGCTGCACCCCTCCCATTTAAGTGCAATCCATCACTACTATAAAGATGGTAACCGCCTGAAAAGTCAGCAATTTTGATGGGGGCAGTATGATGGGGCAATTTTAATGGGGGCAATTTGATGGGGGCAGTATGATGGGGCAATTTTGATGGGGGCAGTATGATGGGGCAATTTTGATGGGGGCAATTTCATGGGGGCAGTATGATTGTGCGGTTTTTATGGGGCAATTTTTATGGGGGCAATATGGGGTAGCTACTGAGCTACTGCAAAAGGTAATTACTTTTTTATGCTAATTGTAAATGATATCCCTTGTTTCTGTGAATATATATATATATATATATATATATATATATATATATATAAACACACACACATAACAAGAGATGTTTTATATATATATATATATATATATATATATATATATATATATATATATATATATATATATATATATATATATATATATAAAAATCTGCACAGAAACAAGGGATATCATTTACAATTAGCATCTTTTAAAAAGTAATTACCATTTGCAGGAGCTTTTTATATTTCTAGATTTATAATCTTTCTGGTTCCTGGAGGGAACTGCTCATGCTGCTCTGAGCATGTGCGAGATCTGGAGGTGCTTGCTGGGTAACCACAGGGGCGGATCCAGGTGGGGGCAACAGGGAAATTGCCCCCTGCAAAAATATCACACTGACTGACATGAATTGATCTTCACAGTCACTTGCAGGCTGCAGCGAGAGTCTCTCTCTCTGTCTTATCAGCCAATCAGTGGCGCAGAGAGAGAGACTCTAGTGTGTAATTACATGGCACCTGGACCAGGAGGAGCCTGGAGGTGGGTGGAGCTGCTCCATTGGCTTGGCAACCCTGCACTCATTGCTAGCGCCTGGGCCGCCTGGCGTCTAGCAACGAGTGATGTCATTGAGTCAGTCACGTTGGACTCGGAGTCTCAGACTCAGAGCCGACGTGACGGTGACAGGAGCTGCCTGGAGCGGAGCCTAGGGGAACAGTTGTTGCTGCAGTCTCAGACTGCAGTAGTGAGTAGTGGCAGTGGCACTGTGTGGCATAGGCAGAGCGCCAGCAATCTTCCTTTTAGGTGGCCGTCCCTGAGTGTGTTGGCCCCTCCCACCAGCAGCACCTCCTCCCTCCATCTTGTCCACACTCCACACAGTCACTCACACTGACTGCAGGCCTCTGCCCCTGATAGCAGAAAAGTGACACAGCAAGTGACAATCGGCAAAAAATGACTGGTGACGTGGCAAGTGACAATCCACAACTTGTGACAGGTGACGTGGTAAGTGACAGTCCACAACTTGTGACAGGTGACGTGGCAAGTGACAATCCACAACTTGTGACAGGTGACAAGGTAAGTGACAATCCACAACTTGTGGCAGGTGACGTGCCAAGTGTCAGTCTGCAACTTGTGGCAGGTGATGTGGCAAGTGACAGTCCGCAACGTGTGGCAGGTGACGTGGCAAGTGACAGTCCACAACTTGTGGCAGGTGATGTGGCAAGTGACAATCCGCATCTGGTGGCAGGCGACGTGGCAAGTGACAATCTGCAATGTGTGGCAGGTGATGTGGCAAGTGACAATACGCAACGTGTGGCAGGTGATGTGGCAAGTGATAATCCGCATCTAGTGGCAAGCGACGTGGCAAGTGACAATCCGCAATGTGTGGCAGGTGACTGGCAAGTGACAGTGCGCAACTTGTGGCAGGTGATGTGGCAAGTGACAATCTGCATCTGGTGGCAGGCGATCTGGCAAGGGACAATCCGCAACTTGTGGCAGGTGATGTAGCAAGTGACAATCCGCATCTGTTGGGAGGCGACGGTGCCAAGTGACAATCCACAACGTGTGGCAGGTGGCGTGGCAAGTGACAATCCGCATCTGGTGGCAAGTGACACGCTTAGAGCTCCCACTGATTCTGCATTATGGTGAGTTGAACCATTTCAATGTAAGAATGTAATAATAGAAATAATACGCTTCAATCATCCTGACACCATTACAACCATGGTGCCGGGATGATTGAATCGCTAACACCAGCCATTTCCCTGATAAATTGCCCGCAAAAAAACGTATTTTCTGGCAGTGGATTATAGGGGTATTTTTGTAAAATTTTGTCCGGAACACTGCGTTAAGATAGACTCAGATAAAGTTTTATTTTTTTGTGTATTTTCATTGTATTCAAAACCGTGTGCAAAGGAAGCTTTTCATTCTTATTTTATTATTTATTTTTTGTGATGATTGATCTGGAGTTTAAATGTGTTCGTGACATAAATTCAAAGAGAGTTGCGCAACTTTTCTTTGAATTTAAGGCATATTAACATACCTGTACGTTGCCCTTTAAGAAGCGGTTTGCGGGCGCATGTGCCCACCACGAGCTCCGTGAGTGTGATAGGAAGAACGGGGAAATGCTGATGTAAACAAGCATTTCCTCATTCTGCCTAGTGACACTGACACTGATCACAGCTCCCTGTAATCGGGAGCGGTGATCAGTGTCGTGTCACACACAGCACCCCCCCCCCACAGTTAGAATCACTCCCTAGGACACACTAAACCCTTACAGCGCCCCTAGTGGTTAACCCCTTCACTGCCAGTCCCATTTACACAGTAATCAATGCATTTTTAATCGCACTGATCGCTGTATAATGTATGTAATGTATATGTGAATGGTCCCAAAATAGCGCCAAAAGTGTCCGATCTGTCTGCCGTAATGTCGCAGTCACGATAAAAATCGCTGATCGCCGCCATTACTAGTAAAAGAAATAATAATAATAAAAATACCATAAAACTATCCCCTATTTTGTAGACGCTATAACTTTTGCACAAACCAAACAATAAACTCTTATTGCAATTTTTTTTACCAAAAATATGTAGAAAAATACGTATCAGCCTAAACTGAGAAAAAAAAAATGTATATATTTTTTGGGGATATTTATTATAACAAAAAGTAAAAAATACTGCGTTTTGTCAAAATGGTCGCAATTTTTTTTGTTTATAGTGCAAAAAATAAAAACCGCAGAGGCGATGAAATACCACCAAAAGAAAGTTCTATTTGTGGGAAAAAAAGGACGTCAATTTTGTTTGGGAGCCACGTCGCACGACCGCGCAATTGTCAGTTAAATTGACGTAGTGCCGAATCGCAAAAAGTGCTCTGGTCTTTGCCAGCCAAATGGTCCGGGGCTGTAGTGGTTAAGCTACGTGCGCCGTGGGTCACTTCCTCCCTCAAGTGTCCCTCATTCTGAAGTTCAGTTGGGGGGGGGCGGCACCAAAATGCACCTTCGCCTGTGTAGACAAAAATCCTTGCACCAGCCCAGTTCAGGTATGCTGACACTTGCTGGTGCTGGCTGTCAGAATACAATAGCTGCATCAGGAAATGTGTCCATCTGCACTGTATAGCGTGGATGCAGGAATCTGTTAGAATTAAAAAATCTAAATATGAATGACCAGCTTAAGCCTAATTAGTGACTAGTATAATACTAGTCCTTACAAGAACTTCACATCTGATGCATCCCTGTTATTTATTTATTTTTTTTTTAATTTTCTAGCTGTTTCAAGGCATTTGCATTTGATTAATGGCACCTATGAAATGTTTCACTTATCAGTCTACTTAGATAACAAGCCGTGATAACCCCAGAGCTGCCATGTGGTTGCGGGTAGAAGGAGAGGAGAAAGGCTGATGGTCCAGGATGGGCCGGGGAACTGGTGACAGACATAAGTCTCATCTCTCTGGCTCTCGGCTGATGATTCAGTGACGGTTGTTTCCTGACACAAACAAATCTGTCTGTTTTCCACACCTCATTATGCACACAGCTTCTTGTGTCAAAGGGGAAAAGTAATTGCCGAAAGGTATGTAAATCTAAAAGGTACCCTGCTTAGCTTTTCCTCAATTGGGGCCTTCAATGCTAATTAACCACTTCAGCCCCGGACGATTTTACCCCCTTCCTTACCAGAGCACTTTTTGTGATTTGGCACTGCGTCGCTTTAACTGACAATTGCGCAGCCGTGCGACGTTGCACCCAAACACAATTGACGTCCTTTTGTTTCCCACAAATAGAGCTTTCTTTTGGTGGTATTTGATCACCTTCACGGTTTTTATTTATAAAAGAAGAGCGACAATTTTGAAAAAAAACAATATTTTTTTTACTTTTTGCTATAATAATTATCCCTTTTTTTTGAAAAAAAATAATTTTTTACTCAGTTAAGGCTGATACGTATTCTTCTACATATTTTTGGTAAAAAAAACGCAATAAGCATATATTGATAGTTATAGCGTCTACAAAATAGGGGATAGATTTATTGCATTTTTTTTTTTTTTACTAGTAGTGGCGGCGATCTGCGATTTTTTTTTGTGACTGCGACATTGTGGCCGACACTTCAGACACTTTTGACACATTTTTGGGACCATTCACATTTACACAGCGATCGTTGCTATAAAATTGCACTGATTACTGTGTAAATGTGACTGTCAGGGAAGGGGTTAACACTAGGGGGCGCTGCAGGGGTTAATATGTTCCCTATGGGAGTGATTCTAACTGTGGGGGGGGGACTCACAAGGGGAGGAGACCAATCGGTGTTCCTCTGTACTGGGAACACACCATCTGTCTCCTCTCCACTGACAGGACGTGGATATGTGTGTATCGACGGTCCTGCTGGGTTCCCGGGCAATCGAGGGTGCCCGGCGGACATCGCGGCACGCGCCCCCTAGGCGGCCGGGAATGGGAGGACGTCATATGACGCACACCCAGGATGGGAGATCCACCTTGTGGGCATCATATGGCTATGGGTGGGTATTGAAGCGGTTAATATTGTATGAGCAACACCGTGGCCCTGATTTACTAAAGAAAATATACAAGTGAAGTTTAAAATGCTATGGTACATTTACATAGTTACATAGATAGTAAGGTTGAATAAAGACACCAGTCCATCCTGAGTGAGTGTGGGTGTGTGTTTACAATTATCCCTATTTAAGGTACTCATATAGTGCCGTCAATTTACGCATCTCTCCACACATACATCGCACACTCACATCGGTCCCTACCCTCAAGGAGCCCACAATCCAAGGTCCCCAACTCACATTCATGTACTAGGGCCAATTTCGGACAGACGCCAATTAACCTACCAGCATGTCTTTGGAGTGTGGGAGGAAACCAGAGTACCCGGAGGAAACCCACGCAGGCACAGGGAGAACATGCAAACTCCAGGCAGGTAGTGTCATGGTTAGAATTTGAACCAGCGACCCTTTTTACTGCTAGGCGAGAGTGCTACCCACTACAACTGTGCCGCCCATGTGTCTGCATTGCAGACGTACAGTGAACACAATTCCTGAACTTACCTAGGAAATTAGGTACACTGGTGGTTCTAGGGGGGCAACTGCGTGGATACACTCCTGAGCCAGGCTGTGTATGCCCATAGACACACAGAGCACCGGTAAGCTGGACGTTAAAAAAAGTCCTGCAAGCAGTATCTTTGGGGCGGTACAGGAGCGGTGTATACACTGCTCCTCCACCGCCCCTCCACTGCCCATTTAATGAATGGGCACCGCAAAGTGCTTCGGCAGCGACGCTTTTCGGGCACATTTAGCCCTTTCTTCGGCTGCTAGCAGGGGATAAAAGCGTCTGAAAAGCGTTGCTAAAACTACGGTAAAGCACCGCTAAAACTAGCTAATGCGGCCTGCTGGCAGTGTGAAAGGGGTCTCAGTGTCTCCTGTGAGACCAGGAAGAGGGGAGAGCTGGATCGGTGAAAACAGTCTGTTAGTGGGAGTTTTTTTTTTTTAAATGAAAAGAGTGTATTAAGGTAAAAAACATGTAGACTTCAGAACCACTTTAAGGCCCCTTTCACACTGAAGCGTTTTTCAGGCGCTACAGTGCTAAAAATAGCGCCTGTATAGCGCCTGAAAAAAGCGGGTCCTTTCACTCCAGTGTGAAAGCTGGAGGGCCCCACTGGCCGGAGGGCTTTCACACTGGAGCGGTGCGCTAGCCGGACGGTAAAAAAAGTCCTGCTAGCAGCATCTCTGGAGCGGTGAAGGATCGGTGTATTCACCGCTCCTATACCGCTCCTACCTATTGAAATCAATGGGGCAGCGCGGCAATACCGCCGGCAAAACGCTGCTGCAGCGGTGCTTTGCGGGGGGTTTTAACCCTTTTTAAAACCGCTCGCTAGTGGCCGAAAACCGCTGCTAAAATTACAGTAAAGCAACGCTAAATATAGCACTGCTTTATCGCCGACGCCCGCACCGCCCCAGTGTGAAAGGGGCCTAAAGCAGAGCTACACTTTTCCTTCAACTGACACTAATGATGGGACAATGTTCCTCCCACACACACCCTAGACAGAGCATATATCCTTATACTGACACCAATAATGGGGCACTATTCCTCCCACCGACACCAACAATGTGGCATTCCTCCCACTGACACCAACGATTGGGACCCTATTCTTCCCACTGACACCAATGATTGGAAACGATTTCTCCCACTGACACCAACGATGAGTATTATTTATTCTACTGATATTAACGATGGGGTAATATACATCCCACTGATACTCATGATAGGGACATATGCTTCCTAATGACATCAATGATGGTGTACTATTCCACCTCCCACTTAACATAGGTGCTAGGTCATTTTTTAATCCCACTTACCACCGAGCCTGGGGCATTTTTTAATCCCACTTACCACCGAGCCTGGGGCATTTTCAACCACTGGCCACAGTCTGGCCCTCTTAAAGCGGGAGTCCACTCAACAAAAAAAAATATTAAAAGCCAGCAGCTACAAATACTGCAGCTGCTGACTTTTGATAAATGGACACTTACCTGTCCAGGGTGCCAGCAAAAACGGGGGCCACCGCCGCCATCCTCGGTGAGGGAATCAGGAATTGAAGCGTTGCGGCCTCACTTCCCGGTTCCCTACTGCGCATGCACGAGTCGCGCTCTGCATCCTCACTGGTCCCCGCTGTGTTTTGGGACCTGTGTGTTTCCCAGAACACAGCGAGGGGTGACGCAAAGGGGCATGATTATCACGGGAGTCTATTCCCGGAAGTGGGTGCAGATACCTGTATTATACAGGTATCTACACCCCCCTCCCCCCTGAAAGGTGCCAAATGTGACACCGGAGGGGGGGAGGGTTCCGAAAAGCAGAGGTTCACTTTTTGTGTGAACCTCCGCTTTAAAGTCTGAAGAACAGTGAACTGGCCCTCTGTTTAGAAAGTTTGGGAACCCTTTCTACAATAAGAATGTTGCTTATCGGACAGCTTGCCTTTTGTCCAGCAGGTGGCAGCAGTGACTAGGGGAATTCTTGCCTGGAGTCCTGATCAAGTTCTGGAAATTAGATCTGGTTCAGAAGCAGTTTCCCATCTCTGTCGCTGACACCGTCTACTTAACATCTCAGTTACCTTCTTCCTTTAACCCCGATTATCTTAAAAAGAAGTGTTAACGTATTCTGTCCACATTGACCAGAGGGCCACCCAGAAATTACCTGCCAACCAGTTTAATATCCTTTTGAAATCCACATTACTTTCAGAGAGGTGACTTTGATCTTTGAGAGAAGAATGAAAATATTTTATTTACTTAACTTTCTGAAGAGAAGACTGGCAGTGACACAATACTTTGCTGTTAAATCCCAAGTTTACCTTTTAACTTTTCGTACCAATGACATATTTGTTGCACATTCTTTATATTACTGATTATACTTAAAGGGTCAGTCCTCCCAGAAATAATATCACTCAGCAAACGTTCAAAAGGAATCTTGTGCTAAAGAAATATGTAAGTTGTCACAACTGAACTGTTCTTTTGAAAATATACACCGATCAGCCATAACTTTATATTGTGTAGGCCCAATTTTTGCCACCAAAACGACCTTGACCCGTCGAGGCATTGGACCTCTGAAGGTATGTTGTGGTATCTGGCACCAATAGCAGATTCTTTAGGTCCTGTGGATGTTGTGAAGTTGTGGATGGGGCCTCTATAGATCAGACTTGTTTTTCCAGCACATCCAACAGATGCTTGATTGGATTGAGATCTGGAGATTTTGGAAGCCAAGTCAACACCACAGACTCATTGTTGTGTTTCTCACACTGTTCGTGAACCATTTTTGCAGTGTGACAGGGCGCATTATCCTGCTAAAAGAGGCCGCTGCCATCAGAGTAAAGACAGAAAACATGGAACAAAGGGTGCTTCTGCTTGATGGGTCTGTCTGTGTGAGGATAATCCTGGACCCGAAGTATAAAAAACTGGAACTGGCACTCAAGCATCTCTTCCAAGAGTAGAAGCAACTCTGACTGGAGAGGAAAGAAGTGGAGAAAGCGCTTTCTAAGTGCAGTATTATAGTATTTATTATCTGACACGGGTAAAAGAACACTTACAGAATGTAGGCCTAAACAGGCTCATCTAATGGTCACATTCCCGGTGGGGCTCCTATCCCTGTTCCTCCGATTCCCTATGCCGACCAGCAGCTGGGAAGGAGAGATGTAACAAGCCAACTAGGAAGAGTTTCTTTCCCTCTGGGCCAAGGTGGAACTTAATGGAGAAAGAAACTCTTCCTAGTTGGCTTGTTACATCTCTCCTCCCCAGCTGCTGGTCGGCATAGGGAATCAGAGCCGCAGGGATAGGAGCCCCCGCTCGGAATGTGACCATTAGATGAGCCTGTTTACACCTACCTCCTGTACAAAGAACAAAGGAAAAAAGGGTGGGACTTTAAAGGTGTAGAGACCTCCTCTCAGAATGATAATCTGAATACAGACATAAGATAAAAAGTTAATTTTATTGTTACAAAATTCATAAAAAATGTATTTTTAAAATAAAAAAATAAAAAAAACAATTATTAAAAATGTATATTAGGGATACATATCCCTTTAAAAATCAAAAAGGTCTATCTCTAATTTTTTTACAGCTCGTATTTCAAACCTCAGCACCCCTGAAGGTCATGATCCCTCCCACTGTGTATATAGTGTAATCAACATATAAAACGATCAAGACTAGAAAACAATCAACATTGAGGTATCACATTAGGGAGGGTAGTCACAATGTTGACGCGTTTCACCTTGTCAGCTTCTTCAAGGGCTCAGAGGGGTGTGGTAAGAAAGGGTTGCTGGAGAGAGAAAAAACATATGCATAATATACATCCAAGACATAGTGTTCAACACATGTTTCAATACCATCTGTGTTAGTTATATTGTGAAAACTTACAATGAATATGAGATAGAATATGTCCCAGGAGAAACCAGAGAGATCTCTCCTACTACGGTCAAAAAGGGTTTCCCAATGCTAAACCTTTCATCCAATTTCTAAATTGCTGCATTTGTAATGCCCCGTACACACGGTGGGACTTTCCGACGGAAAATGTGCGATCGGAGCTTGTTGTCGGAAATTCCGACCGTGTGTAGGATTTCCGTCGCACAAAATTTAAGATCTGGTTCTCAAATTTTCAAAATCCGTTTGCACAAATTCCGATCGCGTGTACACACTTCTGACGCACAAATTGCCACGCATGCTCGGAATCAAGCAGAAGAACTTTTTCTTGGCTCATCATACGTGTTGTGTGTCACCGCGTTCTTGATGTTCGGAATTTTCAACCAATTTTATGTCACCGTGTGTATGCAAGACAAGTTTGAGCCAACATCCGTCGGAAAAAATCCATGGGATTTTGTTGTCGGAATGTCCGATCGTGTGTACAGGGCATTAGTGTCAAATCCAATATAAAGGAATAGTATCGGTAAAAAACAGTACTTGTGGGTTTAATGAATAATTTTTTTTTGTAGAATTCTCCTTTAAGGGGGAGTGGCAGGGTGTGTCTAAAGCTTACATAGTTTTTATAATAGGTGTCCCTCAGTCCCATCTCAAAAAGTTGGGAGGTATGAAAACCATTCTTAAACTCATCAGACCAGGCCAACTTCTTCCATTGCTCTATGGTCCATTTTTAATGCTTACATGCCCATTGTAAGAACTTTTGGCTGTTGACACAGGTTAGTATGGGCACCCTGACTGGTCAGAAGCTATGCCATCCCATATGCAACAAACTGTGCTTTGCTGCATTGAATATTACTGTGAAGCTAACAAATGGAGTTTGCTGATTGGAGGAGAGAGCACAGACATTACCTTATCAGTGAGTTTTAGATTTTTCACGTTCCATGGCAAAGCTAAAGTGCTGTGGTGGAAATCTGATTCTTTGGGGTTGTTTATCAAGTGCAAATATATTTGTTCATTTTGCATGTAAATTTTCACTTTGCAAGAGAATTCTCCCTAGATTAGTGAATGTTATGAAAATTATCTTTGAAAACAATGACCAATCGCTGCAAAAAAAAAAAAAAAAACAGTACTTTTGCTTGCACATGATTGGATGATGGAAGTCTGCAGATCATCACCTCATTTACGAAGCCAAGAGAAAATTCCCTTGAAATGTGAACAACTTATTTGTCTTTATTTAATCAACCCTTTTATCTATACTTGTTTGGAGGCAGTGCTTTAGAAAGCATTGATGCCAAGGTACCAGAATGAAAGCCAGAAAGCTCACATTCTCAAAAGGAGACGTCAGCAATGGCAGCCATCATAATTCTACCATGACATTTTTGCTAGCTGAACACGGCTTGGATTTTGGCCAATTCCTGTTGAATTGGCGAAAATTCAAGAAGTAGTTGGCCCTGTCGGCACCATCCAACTCAACATATTTGAGTGAACGATCAAAAGAGCTGGGTTAAAAACTGTTGGACTAAAGCAGGCCATAGATGGATTGAATCTCGGCTGGTTCAGCAAGGACCAGCCGAGATTTGATCAATCTATGGGCAGGCTGGTTGTACTAAAGTTGATCCATCGATTAACTTCTGTTCAACCAGCGTGCAGAATTGTTTGCATACTTACACTGCCGGCAGCTATAGCCAGAACACAATAGTGCTGCGGGAGTGATTCCATCATCAACACTGATCCATGGTGGAAGGAAAGAAAATTGTATAATCTATGGCTTGCTTTACAGAGACTGTATCCAACTAGAAGCAGTCACTGTTCAGGTACTCTGAGACCCATGGGTGTCGGTGGCTGCCTGAATACCATAGATGGCAGTGAGGATTCCTGCATCGCGTAAATGGGGGAATTGAGTATTTTTCTCTCTCTGAACAAAATAAAACAACCATTTACCAACAGAGCAGAATCATTTTTACAATGTTTTCTTGCTATTGTAATTTGTGATATTATTTAATTAATGTAACTTATTTAGGATTAGAAACCTAAAATTACAATGCATTAAAGAAATTAAACCAACCTACTCTTTTATCCATTTATTTATTCACATTTATTTAATTAACCTGCACTATTTTATGCCTGTAGGGCCAGTTGACACTTGAATGTGGTACACTTTTGACAACCTGTTCATTTGAATGGGATGCGAAACGCACTGCAATGTAGGAAAAGTAGTGAAAGCACTACTATTTCAGAACGTGCTGAACCAAAATGGCATTGTACTGCAGTACCATGCAATTTGGTGGCCATAAATGCAGCGCACTTGCAAGATACTTTTGGGATGCCATTACCAATTCATTGGCACCTGCTTGCCTCCTGCAAGGGCAGAGCGTTCTCCTGCGGTGTGGGAACAGCATATGGAGTCTTTTCTGCACCGCATTATTGGTGTGAATGAGTCCCTAAACAGCTACATTCCTAATAATATCTTAAACGGTCAGTCGTAAGATTGATATTTCATAGTTTGGTAGATGCTGGAAAGTTAAACCATCTAACATTTTGTTCAGTCCTTCCGGGATTCTATTGGTAAGGTCCCTGCGTTGAGTTCCCAGGTCTACACACCCACTGAGCCCATTATAAGAGGCTCCCACCATCCCTGTGGTGAGTTCCTGGGTCTGCATGTAGGTGAGGCCAGTTGGTTGGTAAAGTTGGAGGTATATTGAGACCAAGGAAGATGGCACAATTATTATTTAGTAAAGCAGAAGTAACAATTATCACATGGAAGACAGTGGTAAGTAGCTTGCTTACAGTGCCAAACACTATGGCAATGGAGACCCAATATTACAGGCAACCCCGGTATAACAGCTCTTAGCAACGTTGACAGTACTTGCACACAGTCTTGGTACTTGAGAGGACACTTTGCTAGGCCAAGCTACTAGAACAGCATCTGATGAAGGGAGTTGATGACAGGCAGTACAGTGGTGCAGGCCCCCTTAGTACCCAGGCAGGCAGGTCCTCAACCCAACTCTCTAGGGTTCCAAGATGGCGGAGCATGGCGTAGTGTCCCTGCAATGTTCCTCCTCGACTGTCCCTAGCCAGCGGGGGTCCTGTCCTTACACTGTCCACATTGCAAATGCACGCCAAATGCAGTGGGGACAGTGCTATTTATTAGCCCTGCCCTCACTAAAGATGGCTGTTGAGGACAGCCAGGGCAGCAGCGTCCAATCAGACCATTGCTCCCCTGATGACACCTACGGAGGCTTCAGATGAGGGGCTCCCACCAACTCTGCTGGATTTTATATGTATTTAATATGGAGAATGGAACAGAAGAAGTTGGGACAGACAAAGATAGGTGGGAACACCCAAAGCATCCAGGTGGACAGGAACAGAGTAGGAATTTATGGTAGGAAGAGCTCACTGTTGGAGTATCCAAAACATATAAGAGGCCAGGGATTAACCCAGCCCACTGGACTCCATCTTTAACTTAAACCTGAATTCCAGGTATTTTTTCCTAGTTACATCCAGCTTGGACCAATTTAAGTATACATGTTCCATACCTGGGCAACCCCTGAGGAAGCAGCCTCTGCTACTACAGTGATCCTCGCTGTCTTTCAAGCTGGACCAATGCAATTTTGCAAAAAAAAAAAAAAACACATACCTGGAATTCAGCTTTAAATATTACTTTTAGAGAAGTGTAATTTCTATGTACAGTGTATAGTTTTCTCGGTGTATAGTGCTCTCTGTGTACAGTGCGCTGTGTGTATACTGTATAGTGTTCTCTGTGTATAGTGCGCTCTGTGTATAGTTTTGCTGTATACAGTGCTCTCTGTGTATAGTGTTCTCTGTGTATAGTGTTCTCTGTGTATAGTGTTCGCTCTGTGTATAGTGCTCTCTGTGTATAGTGCGCTGTGTGTATAGTGTTCTCTGTGTATAGTGTGCACTCTGTGTATAGTGTGCGCTCTGTGTATAGTGTTCTCTGTGTATAGTGCTCTCTGTATACAGTATAGTGTGCACTCTGTGTACAATGTTCTCTGTGTATAGTGTTCGACAATGTGTGCTCTGTGTATAGTGTGTGCTCTGTGTATAATATACAATGTGTGCTCTGTGTATAATATACAATGTGTGCTCTGTGTATAATATACAATGTGTGCTCTGTGTATAGTGTACAGTGTGTGCTCTGTGTATAGTGTACAGTGTGTGCTCCGTGTATAATTTACAATGTGTTCTCTGTGTATAGTGTGTCTGGGTATTGGGAGCCGTGACAGCCGAGGATGGGCAGGTAAGGACCTGGAGGGGTTTGCGCCCCCCCACATTTTATTATCACCAGCCGCCACTGCACACTGGCATAATGTGGTGAGTGTTGTCAATACCTTGATGTATCCAGAAGGGGGGGGGGGGGGTGCTGAGATATGAAAGGGGGAAAGGATGGCATCCTGGGTCAACAGTGGTCTAGAGGAGGTATATGGAATTGAAAGGTACAGTCACAGTAGATGTATCCATGAAGTGGGGGGGGGGGGGTGCATGCAAGTTGACAGTCCTGGTCCATGGAAGGCCATACATGGATCAAAGCATATAGTGCAAAGTAGAAAGAGAGTAAATAGGGCATTTTATTATCACCAGCCGCCACTGCACACTGGCATAATGTGGTGAGTGTTGTCAATACCTTGATGTATCCAGAAGGGGGGGGGGGGGTGCTGAGATATGAAAGGGGGAAAGGATGGCATCCTGGGTCAACAGTGGTCTAGAGGAGGTATATGGAATTGAAAGGTACAGTCACAGTAGGTATGTGGCATGAAACGCCAGAGATTTGAATGCAAAACAATGTCCTATAACCTCCCTCTCACTGTTGAAAACCATAATTTGATATCCAGAGTGTGCATGCAAGTTGACAGTCCTGGTCCATGGAAGGCCATACATGGATCAAAGCATATAGTGCAAAGTAGAAAGAGAGTAAATAGATACTTATCAGGTGCTGATGGAAGAACAAATCTTCAGTGCCAGTACTATTGCCGGTTTCCAAAGAGGCCCGTCAGGCATAAGCAAGTGTTCATATCCTCCAGTCACCGGGGCAAGTGATCACAGAGTCATTGAGACTTGGGTGATCACAGATCCTGGTCCCTTACCACGTGATCAGCTGTCAGCCAATAACAGCTGATACATGATGTAAACAGAGGATCTGTAATCGCTTTTTTTTCTCCTCACACTGACAGAGTGAGGAGAAAAAAAAGCCGATCACCGGCTTTTGTGCAAGGGACATCGGTTCCGAAGAGGAAGATGCACAGCCATCTCATCTGTGCCCACCAGTGCCACCTGTCAGTGCACCCTGCCAGTGCGCACAGTGCATAACAGTGCCACGTATCAGTGCCCACCAGTGCATAACAGTGCCAGCAATCAGTGCCCATGAGTGCCACCTATCAATGCCCTAGCAGTGCTGCCTATCAGTGCCCATCACTGCCACCCATCAGTGCCCATCACTGCCACCTATCAGTGCCCATCAGTGCCAGCTATCAGTGCCACCTATTAGTGCCCTTCAGTGCCACCTATCAATACCCTTCAGTGCCACCCATCAGTGCCACCCATCAGTCCCACTTCTCAGTGCCCACCAATGCCACCTATCAATGTCCACCAATGCCACCTCATCATTGCCCACCAGTGCCGCCTAGCAGTTCCCATCAGTGCCACCTTATCAGTGCCCATCAATGCAGCCTATCAGTGCCCATCAGTGCAGGCTCCTCGAGCGTATGTCAACGAAGGGGAAAAATTACCTGTTTGCAAAAGAAAGCTCTATTTATGGGGAAAAAATTATAAAAATGTAATTTGGGTACAGTGTTGTATGACCGTGCAATTGTCGTTCAAAGAGTGACAGCGCTAAAAGCTGAACATTGGCCTGGGCAGGAGGGGGGTTTAAGTGCCCAGTAAGCAAGTGGTTAACAACACTCCCCACTATATGCCAGCATGAGTGATGCCCGGGAAACCGGAAGTGATGCCGCAAAAAGCATGGCCCACCATCCTGCAGTCCCCGCCAATCAAACACAGACAAGGAGCCAAAGGCTGCAGAGTGCAGAGTGGGGAGTGTTCAGGGCGCATAGTTTGCGCCCTAAACTCTGCTTAAACATGGGCAAATCAGCTTCCCAGCTTGCAATCAGCTGATTGCAAGCTGGGAAGCTTCCCATAGACCGCTGTGTGTCCGGCGCCTGGTCACTCTTAAAGTGATCACTTTTTTTATTTATTTTTTACGAGAATAGCTTGGGGGGGGGGGGTGGCACCCATGCGCCCCCTATGGACGGGCCACCACTGCCAGTGTGCCTCTTTCCCAGGATTCAGGTCTGATCTTCCTAGGATCCATTTACCGTTGGGAGCCAACTTAGCTCCATATCCTATTCACATGCATGCAATTTCTACGTTTCAATTTATTATTGCTGCTCAGGATTGAAGATATTGTATTTTCACATTCCTCGCTATGTATATATATATATTACTGTCACTGGATAGGGGCAAGAATGTTGGACATTGAGTTTTTATTACAGTATAATTGACTCGAGCTTCCCCTCAGATCTAGAGCACAGTATATTTGCCTTTAGTAAATGGACCCCATTGTGTGTCTCTTTTGCAATATAGAACCTGCCTGCTCGCAAACTTTTGAATAGAGATTTAGGTTCTCACTAGTGAAGAACACTGGTGAGCAAGACAGCCAGAAAAATTGCATTTTCAGGATGAGAATTCAGCAATAGCAGACTCTGTAATTCTCTGGAATGATTTCCTTTGATACTATAACTCCCTACAACCCTGAATTGTGCTAACCTTAAATTCCTCTCGCTGCCTTGTTTTTCTTTTCCGCTCGGCGATCGCTCCGCTCATTACTCAATGCACACTTGACTCCTGCACAATGTGCAATTAAAGTGGAGCCACAGCCAATAAACATAAGTTAGAGTGATCTGCCTTTTAAAACAAAAATATTGTTTCTGCAATTATTATTGTTTTGTACGTGGCTTGTTGTAAAACGTTAATGTTTAACAGAAAAATGTCTGAAATAAACACATGAGGGGGGCCCATTATACAGTATCTCTAAGGGAGGATTTTTAACTGTACCTGATGCTTGTAGGCATCACAGGTAGTCATCTTGAGGGTAGAGCTGGGAACTGCCAACATCACAATATGATGCAATAAGGCACAGAGTGCAGCTAGATGGATTTAAAAGAATTTATTAGGAAGAGAAAATTTGTGTGAGAAGCCTCTGGTGGAAGCTCACATTCTTTTTGGGTAGGAAAGCTAAACTAATTTGGCTTAATTGCAAGGGATCATGCCACTTCCCTGGTCACTGCCCTGGAATTAAGATCTCCAGGAGTCTCTTGAAGCTTTGTTCTATGATAGACCCACTTTAAGGGTGGATTCACACCCTCGCCACATGCGGCTCCCAGCAGGGTTCCTGTGCGTCCTGGTTCACCTATTCAGGTCCATTTTTAGCCTGAATTTTTGGCTGAATTTGGACCTGAAATGGACCAAAAGACGAACAGAGCTCCTGTTCAAATTCGCACTGGAGCCGCAGCGGAGATATGTGCATCGGCTCCATAGAGAGGTCAAAATCTCCTGCTATTACGTGACAGTACGATCTAGCCAAATGGAGTCCGAAAGGGGGGCCTCA
The DNA here is from genome assembly GCA_028564925.1 of Lithobates sylvaticus. Classification (NCBI taxonomy): domain Eukaryota; kingdom Metazoa; phylum Chordata; class Amphibia; order Anura; family Ranidae; genus Lithobates; species Lithobates sylvaticus. The sequence goes on from CM053029.1 coordinate 136,886,100, forward strand.
CCTTTGGAAGCTTTGTGCCAGCAGATTGCGGCCCTTACCCAGGCAGTCCAGGGCCTGCAAGATGGCTATCTTCAACTTGAGCAAAGAGTTGAGTCATTGTCTCCAAGTACCTCAACTCATCAGGCGGTCACAGCACCTTTGCCCTCTGTTCCAGCAGCTTCAGCATCAGCACCCACAATAGTTGTGCCACCCCCAGAGCCTCAAGTTCCCACTCCTGAGAGGTTTTCGGGGGATCGTAGCAAGTTCCGTGCCTTCAGGAATGCATGCCAGCTATACTTCCTGCTACAACCCTGTACCTTCTCTTTGGAGAGCACTAAGGTGGGGTTGATCGTCTCACTACTCCAGGGGGAACCCCAAACTTGGGCTCACCGCTTAATGGAACAGACCAGCCCTCTGTTGAACACTATGGACTCTTTTTTAAACGAGATGGCCAAATTGTATGATGACCCTCAGCGTACCACAATGGTGGAGGCCAGTCTCCATGCCCTCCAGCAGGGTCGTAGGCCAGTGGAAGACTACGTACCAGACTTTAGGCGGTGGAGTTCCGATACACTATGGAACAATGCCGCCCTCCATTATCAGTTCCGCATTGGACTCTCTGAGGCACTGAACAATGAGTTGGCTCGAGTTGTAATTCCCAGTTCTTTGGAGGACCTGATCCAATTGTCCATCCAGATAGATCGTCATCTAAGGGAACGGAGATCTGAGAGAACCAGACAATTTCGTCCCACATGGATGTTGCCTAAAGTTCCTAGCAATCCTCCATCTCCTGCCTTCCCATTACCTGCTGCCATCTCTGAGGCCCTGGAGCCAATGCAGGTAGGCCTGCTTCGTTCACCACTGTCACCAGCTGAAAAAGAAGCATCGGCACCAGAACAACCTCTGTCTCTATTGTGGGGAAGCCGGCCACTATGCAAACATGTGCCCTCTTCATTACCTCTTATTTAGTGGCCACCAGTGTATAGGAGGAATCCTTTCAGTTCTCCCACATAGAGGAGTTTGGCTCCCATGGTTGAGACACAGGATCTTTCATTCTATTACTAGGGTAGGACCCACTAATTCGGGGTACTTTGTCGCAGTAAGTGGGCTTAGCACTATATAACCATATAGTGTGACCAAACCCCCGTATTTTTTAAATATGTTCAGGTGTTTTTAACTAGCCCTGCAGGAAACGTCATTCTTGAATGTGTGCGCTGTAATATGTTCGCTATTGCTTGTTGGTCTTGTGGCAGCACCATCTTGAATTTAAACGCATTGGTGAGTGCTTCCCAAATATGTTTTTGTATGTTATAATAAGCCCTGACCAGGTTTTTTTTGGATTAGAGCACCCCTCCCCCTCTTCATTACCTCTTATTTAGTGGCCACCAGTGTATAGGAGGAATCCTTTCAGTTCTCCCACATAGAGGAGTTTGGCTCCCATGGTTGAGACACAGGATCTTTCATTCTATTACTAGGGTAGGACCCACTAATTCTGGGTACTTTGTCGCAGTAAGTGGGCTTAGCACTATATAACCATATAGTGTGACCAAACCCCCGTATTTTTTGAATATGTTCAGGTGTTTTTAACTAGCCCTGCAGGAAACGTCATTCTTGAATGTGTGCGCTGTAATATGTTCGCTATTGCTTGTTGGTCTTATGGCAGCACCATCTTGAATTTAAACGCATTGGTGAGTGCTTCCCAAATATGTTTTTGTATGTTGTAATAAGCCCTGACCAGGTTTTTTTTGGGTTAGAGCACCCATCCCCCTCTTCATTACCTCTTATTTAGTGGCCACCAGTGTATAGGAGGAATCCTTTCAGTTCTCCCACATAGAGGAGTTTGGCTCCCATGGTTGAGACACAGGATCTTTCATTCTATTACTAGGGTAGGACCCACTAATTCGGGGTACTTTGTCGCAGTAAGTGGGCTTAGCACTATATAACCATATAGTGTGACCAAACCCCCGTATTTTTTGAATATGTTCAGGTGTTTTTAACTAGCCCTGCAGGAAACGTCATTCTTGAATGTGTGCGCTGTAATATGTTCGCTATGTGCCCAAATAAGACACGTAAGTTTGACTCTTCGCCTCATGAACCTTGTGCATTGACGAAATCTGCTCACATGGCTCTTCCTGTCTCACTACAGCTTCCAAAAGGAACACTCCGGGTGCGGGCTATAATTGATTCGGGCACCTGCAGCTGCTTCTTTGATCATGCCTTAGTCCTGCAACACAACATTCCATTAAAACCCAAACAACAACGACTCTCCATACGGCTAGCAGATGGGTCAAACATCAAATCCGGGCCTATTACTCATGAAACCCAACCACTGTCCGCCAACATACTACCCGACCATCAGGAACTACTATGCCTGGACGTCATCTCCTCACCACTATTTCCAATCATTCTGGGGATACCATGGCTGCAAGCCCATAACCCTCAAATTAATTGGGTTACTGGCAAGGTGCTCATTCAGTCTACCTACTGTCTCCAGAATTGCCTCAAGGCCTTCCACCATATGGTCCCAGTCATCGGCTGCTTAAAATCTGTATCTGAATCCCAAAAACTGGTCCCATCTGTATACCATAGCTTCCTGGACATATTTGATAAACAGAGGGCAAATTCTCTTCCCCCTCACCGGGTTTATGATTGCCAAATCGAACTATTACCAGGGGTAGAAATTCCTTTTGGAAAGATCTTTCCTCTGTCAGAACCTGAACTCTTGGTCCTTACGGAGTACATTAACGAGAACCTCAGAAAGGGGTTCATTCGACACTCCTCTTCTCCAGCTGGTGTCGGAATATTCTTTGTCGAGAAAAAAGATCATTCCCTCCGCCCATGTGTGGACTACAGGGACTTGAATAAAATAACAGTTAAAAACGCTATCCTTTCCCACTGATCCCAAAACTGTTCCAGAGACTTCGTTCATCAAAGATATTCACAATGCTGTATTTACGAGGTGCCTACAATTTAATCAGAATCTGTGATGGGGATGAGTGGAAAACTTCTTTCCGGACACGTTTTGGCCACTTCGAGTACCTGATTATGCCATTCGGACTCTGTAACGCACCAGCTACTTTTCAACATATTATAAACAATAACTTCAGAGACTTTTTGGACTTATTCGTGATTGTCTACTTGGATGACATTCTGATATTCTCGACCTCCCTACAATCACATCGTGACCACGTGAAACAAGTTCTTCACAGACTGAGACAAAACTGACTTTATGCTAAAGCTGAGAAATGTGAGTTTGAACGCCAGACCATTCACTTTCTCAGCTTGGTAATATCAACTGGGGGTGTGGCAATGGATCCTCAGAAGTTCTCAGACATTATGTCCTGGCCACCCCCAACCGATAAAAAAGGAGTACAACGTTTTATTGGGTTCTCCAATTTCTACAGAAAATTTATCAAAAACGTATTCAGTATCATAGCACCTATCACGCAGCTCACAAGGAATCAAAGCCATTTCCAATGGTCTGCAGCAGCTCAAGTTACATTTGACAAACTAAAGGGGTTATTTACCTCCGCTTCAGTGCTAAAACATCCTGATCCTGCCTTGCCTTATACCCTGGAAGTGAATGCATCGGAGAGTGCTGTGGGGGCCATCCTGTCTCAACGCCAAGGACCAAAGTTTTTAATGCACCCTGTGGCTTTCTTCTCCAAAAAATGAGGTTTGTAGGAAAGGAATTACAATGTAGGGGACTGAGAACTCTTGAGGATAAAATCAGCCATATGAAGAATGGCGGTACCTCCTGGAGGGAGCAGCACACCCAATATTGATCTTCACAGATCATAGAAATTTAGAATACCTCAGGACTGCCAAGCGCCTCAGACTCAGACAGGCAAGATGAGCTCTTTTCTCATTTTAATTTTCATATTACCTACCGGCCAGGGTCTAAAAACATCAAACCTGATGCGTTGTCCCGCATGATCACGGAAGCTGAGGTTTCATTTCCACCAGATACTATCCTGCAAGCTGGGAATTTCTTACTAACTCAATCTGATTTAATGTCATAAATCCATCAGGCATCCCTGAGAACATCACTACCCCCAAGTACAAACCTCCAAGAAAAAGATGGGCTTTTCTGGCGAGGAAATAGCATTTTTGTCCCTCAAAATCTGTGCACCACCACCCTACAGGTCTGCCATGACTATCCTTTAGCAGGTCACTTTGGGGGTCACAAGACTATGGACCTAGTTCAAAGGCACTTTTGGTGGCCCAATCTTGCAAAGGACTGCAGGAACTATGTTAATTCTTGCCTGACCTGCCTCAGGAATAAGAACAGTAAAAATAAAGCTTGGGGGCTATTGAGACCGCTGCCCATCTCTGAAAGACCATGGGATAAGATCGCAATGGACTTCATTGTCGAGCTCCCTCCCTCCCTTCTAAAATGGCACATTTTATCCCCATGAAAGGTACCCCGTCAGCAACCGAGACTGCCAGAATATTTATTAAAGAAATTGTTAGGCTCCACGGAATCCCCAGTTTCTGTTTCTGATCATGGAGTACAGTTCACATCAAAATTTTGGAAAGCATTATGTAAAGCACTAGGCATCAAACTCAGTTTTTCCTCAGCCTATCATCCCCAGACCAACGGGCCGACTGAACGTACTGATCAAACGTTGGAGCAGTACCTACGTTGCTTCTCCTCTTTTTCTCTGGAAGATTGGGCCTCATTACTGCCCCTGGCGGAATTCGTATTCAACAACTCTACTCACTATACCACAGATCAGTCACCATTCTTCTCCAATTATGGATTTCATCCATCCTTTTTGCCAACGCTTGTACCAGACTCTCCTGTACCAGCTGTCCAGGATAGATCGAATTTCTTTGTCACTAACAATCGGGTGCTTAGAGAAACCATCTCTAAGGCACAGGAAGATAATAAAGATTTTTCGACAAGAGAAGAAGGGGGGAATTGGACTTAAAAGTTGGTGACCGTGTATGGCTTTCAACTGCAAACCTGAAACTGGCATACCCTTCCAAAAAACTGGGACCCAGATACTTGGGGCCCTTCCCAGTTAAGAAGGAGATCAATTGGGTAGTCTATGAACTCGAACTTCCCGACTCATCCGGAGGCTGCCCTTAAGGAGGGGGCAGTGTCAGAGAACTCACATTGCTAATGCCCGTCTCCGTGCAGCAGTGGCTTATTCCCGTTCCGCTAATGCTAATGGGCATTCACGGTGTCCCCGACAGAGACGAGCGAGTTCCGGAACAAACGTGCATACTGGCGCACCCATACAAGCATGTGTGCGTACATTCACGTCCGCCAATCCCAGTGCCTGGAGCCCTATATTAACAGAGACTCTGCCTGATACCAGTGCTGGATCATCTTCAGCTTGTCCCTGTGTTCCTGATTGCTATTCTGACCTGTTACCTTGCTCCTGACAAACCCGGCTTCCTTGACTACTCTCCTGGATCAACCCTGCTTGTTATCTACCTCTACTAATAATAAAGACCTTGGCTTGGATTCACTACCACGGCTCCGCTTCCTGATTCTGTACCTCACTGCCAGCCCCGTTGCCAACCTCTGCCTGTCCTTGACTACGATCCTGCCTTCCGTTTTTGCCTGTTCCTGACGCTGCAGTTGTTCCTAAGTCCATACTTACCTGCCTGGCTTCCTCTGAACAGTTCTGGTGATCAGTCTCCACGCCTTCCTCCGAGAAGTTCCTGTATCTCCAAGCTCCAGCCTTCTGCCTGCAGGCACCTGCACCCTTTCGTTGCCCTAGCACTCCCTGTTCCCACTACCAGGGGTGTTGGGACCGGAACTGTGCAAGAGGCCACCCTCAGCATTTTGGACTCCACTGTAAGGTACATCACCATCCGTTGTTTACCACTAGCCTCTCACCTCATACAGCGACCCCCCACGGGTCTAATCAAGCCTCTTGTATAAATGGAACACTGATTCCCCAGCAGACAGTCGATTTCCAAAGGTATCCACAGACTGCTCTTAAATAGGGATCACTTCTGTGGCTCATCAGATAAAGTTTGCATGAGAGAAGGCGGGCTCCATAGTGCAGTAATCCAAAAACGTAGTAACTTACAGTTTAACCACTTAAGGACCGAGCCTCTTTCTGAGATTTGTTGTTTACAAGTTAAAAACTTTTGCGAGAAAATTACTTAGAACACCCAAACATTATAAAAAATGTTTCTAACACCCTAGAGAATAAAATGGTGGTCGTTGCAATACTTTCTGTCAAACCATATTTAGAAAACTTTTTGGGGAAAAAATACACTTTTTTGACTTAAAAATAAGACAACAGTAAAGTTAGCCCAATTTTTTTTTATATTGTGAAAGATAATGTTACGCCGAGTAAATTGATACCCAACATGTCACGCTTCAAAATTGCGCCCGCTCGTGGAATGGGGACAAACTTTTACCCTTACAAATCTCCATAGGCGACGTTTAAAAAATTCTACAGGTTGTATGTTTTGAGTTACAGAGAAGGTCTAGGGCTAGAATTATTGCTCTCGCTCTAACGATTGTGGCGATACCTCACATGTGGTTTAAACACCATTTTCATATGCGGGCACTACTCAAGTATGCGTTCGCTTCTGCATGCGAGCTTGGCGGGACGGGGTGCGTTTGACTTTTTTTTTCTTATTCATTTTAATTTTTATTTTTTACACTGTTCTTTTAAAAACATAAATTGTGTCACTTTTATTCCTATTACAAGGAATGTAAACATCCCTTGTAATAGAAAATTAAGCATGACAGGACCTCTTAAATATGAGATCTTGGGTCAAAAAGACCTCAGATCTGATATTTACACTAAAATGCAATAAAAATTAAAAAAATTACAATTTCGTCATTTGAAAAAAAAAAGAAAAAAATGTCCCTTTAAGAGCTATGGGCAGAAGTGAAATTTTTACGTTGCTTCTGCCCTGCAATGGTATGAAGACGGGTGGGGGCCATCTTCCCCTCACTCGTCTCCTTATCACACACGCTGCCGACGGCTCGGGTAAGTGATGGGCGGCACTGGAGTGTGGTGGGAAACAGCATGACAGCATGACAAACAATAGGACGACATCTGGCTCCTCCCTGACGCATTGCGTCACTGAACACGTGACTTCATTAAAGGGTATGGAGTCGGGTGTAGCGATGCCGGTTTAAATAACAGAGTCCGCTGTCATGGTTACTAATAACATCTATACATATAGACTCTGTTATTTAAACCGGCATCGCAACACCCAACTCCATACCCTTTGATGAAGTCACGTGTTCAGTGACGCAACATGTCAGAGAGGACCTGGGTGTCGTCACTTCCTGTCGCTGCCGAGATAGGAAGTCCTATCATTTGTCACAATGTTTGTATCGTTTTTAAACTGTAAGTTATGTGAGTTTTACAATAAAAAGTTTTTGGATTACTGCACTATGGAGCCCACCTTCTCTCATTTCATGTAAACTTTATCTGATGAGCCACGGAAGTGATCCCTATTTGTCTGCTGGGGAATCAGTGTTCCATTTATACAAGAGGCTTGATTAGACCCATGGGGGCCACCATATGAGGTGAGAGGCTGGGGCAAACTAGTGGTACATCATTTTGCTTGATGTACTTATTATTATTTTGATGCACCCTGCACTTTTGGAACTTTTTTCAACAGTTATATACAAGATTTGTTATGAATTTCTTCTGATCATTGCACTTTTGAACATTGCACTTTGTAGTTGTATATTATTGTTTATATTGAATATGCGCCACATTATTTTTCTTTATTCAATTTATGCAGTGTAAGAGCACCTTTTGATGTTGGCAGCTATTCGCCTAGTGTAGATTTATCCCTTTATATTGGTTTTGCGCATTGGTATTATTATATTGTTTAGTGTCAGAATACATTGTCCCTTTGGACACCCATAGGGTTAAACCACATAAGTCTAGAATATCTTAACAGTGTTGACTTCAGTCTGATCTTGAGTGGGAACGACCATGGTGAACTTGGAGAACTGGTCTGCAAGCACTAGGGAGTAGCAGGAACTGGGGGGAAAGGAAGTCACTGTCAGGGAGTCCATGGTGAAGGAGCTCAAAGGGCTCAGACATAGAGTGGCTTGTTCTGGGGGTGCTTTGTGCAACGTTCAGCTTAAGCACTCATGGCAAGCTTGCTGCACCCAGCTGATCAGTCCAGCCAAGGCAGTAAAAGTACTGTCTGACATGGGCTTCTGTGTATTCTTCCCCAAAGTGCCTCTTATGCCGTGTACACACGTGCGGACTTTTGCCGGCGGACTTAGTCCAGCGGACAATACGCCGGACTTTCCAGCTGGGTCCGCCGGACTTTCCGAGCGTTTGGACTTGCCCACACACGTGCGGACTTGCCCACACACGCACGGACTTCTCCGGCGGATAATCCGCCGGCCAAAGTCCGCGGGACTTTTGAAAATGAACGGACTTGCCCACACACGGAGCAGTCCGTTCATTTCGAACGTAACTTCAGGTACGTAGCTAGCGTAGGCAGTACATGCCGGAAAGGCCCAATGATATTTGATATTGTTAGCAATGAGTGGTTGTAGTAGGGGTTTCAGTGCTCTGCATTTTTGTACAGTAGCAGTCGAGATGTCGGCAAAAATCTGGATGGATTGATCTCTCAGGTGTAAATCCACAATCTTTCTAGCTCTAGCCATCACTCTTTCCTTCACTGCATAGTAATGAGGTTTTATTATGATGTCTCGTGGTAGACTATCTGACCAGGGTGCAGTCAGGGCCCTATGGGCTCGATCTAGTTCCATTCTGTGTGAAGATATATCTGGATTAAGGTGTGAAATCAATTCACTTAACTAATGCCTCAGAGTCCGTAAAAGTTTTGGGAATCCCGCGAACCCTGAAGTTAGATAGAGACGATAGAGACGAGAGCGGTTCTCCAGGTCGTCAATTCAAGGCATCATCCAGTCTCTTATGGATATTCTCTATACAATCAGTATTTTGGTTGGTCCTGGTAATAGTGTCGTCTAGCGTGCTTTCTAGGGTTGCTATGCGTGTTCCCAATTCTTGGAACTTACGTTTTTAGATCTGAGGTTATGCGTTTACTGGCCTTTTCCAGGCCCTGGTTAGGCAGTGCAGAAAATCTGGCCAGGAGTATAGGGGTCTCCTGAATATTCAGTGGGCGGAAGAGCAGCCTGCACATTGGATGCATATCATCCAGGCTCCCCTGGCTGAATAACATGTCCCCCAGAGCCCTGTCCATGTCAGACTGTGAGGAGAATATGTCCCTTTCTGGTGACAGTGAAGCTGCCTGGGAGGTTACCTCATTTGTCTCACCTGCAGGGCTGTGTGATGAGACATCCTCAAGTTGTGGCTACGGGGGAGGCTTCTGCTTGTGCGTGAGCCGCCATCTCCATTACACAGGAACCCTCCGGTCCATGTTCCAGTGGCTTCTGTGGGGGCGATTTAGCCTTATCTAAAGCCATGGATCAGGTCGGCGGGAGTCAGAGCTATTTGTTGCAGCAGGTGGGATTGCTAACTGCCCGTATGTGAGGTGAGCAGGCCGGCGAGCGGAGCTGAGACTTCACACGTCCGCCAACTTAGCCTCGAGAATGCACCCTTCAGTCTATAATTTTAATGGTCGATTTATTTTAACATTGAGAGACAGAATAACAACAAAAATATCCAAAAAAAAACGCATTTCAAAAAAGTTATAATTTGGTTTGCATTTTATTAAGTGAAATAAGTATTTGATCCCCTATCAATCAGCAAGTTTTCTGGCTCCCAGGTGTCTTCTATACAGGTAACGAGTTGAGATTAGGAGCACTCTCTTAAAGGAAGTGCTCCTAATCTGAGCTAGTTACCCGTATAAAAGACACCTGTCCACAGAAGCAATCAATCAGATTCCAATCTCTCTGCCATGGCCAAGACCAAAGAGCTGTCCAAGGATGTCAAGGACAAGATTTTAGACCTACACAAGGCTGGAATGGGCTACAAGACCATCACCAAGCAGCTTGGTGAGAGAGTGACAACAGCTGGTGTGATTATTCGCAAATGGAAGAAACACAAAATAACTGACAATCTCCCTCGGTCTGGGGCTCCATGCAAGATCTCACCTCATGGAAATTCAATGATCATGAGAATGGCAAGGAATCAGCACCGAACTACATGGGAGAATCTTGTCAATGATCTCAAGGCAGCTGGGACCATAGTCAGCAAGAAAACAATTGGTAACACACTACGCCGTGAAGGACTGAAATCCCGCAGCACCCATAAGGTCCCCCTGATCAAGAAAGCACATGTACAGGCCCATCTGAAGTTTGCTAATGAACATCTGAATGATTCAGAGGAGAACTGGGTGAAAGTGTTGTGGTCAGATGAGATCAAAATTAAACTCTTTGGCATTAACTCAATTCGTCGTGTTTGGAGGAGGAGGAATGCTGCCTATGACCCCAAGAACACCATCCCCACCGTCCGACATGGAGGTGGAAACATTATGCTTTGGGGGTGTTTTCCTGCTAAGGGGACAAGACAACTTCACTGCATCAAAGGGACGTTGGACGGGGCCATGTAACGTCAAATCTTGGGTGAGAACCTCCTTCCCTCTGCCAGGGCATTGAAAATGGGCCGTGGATGGGTTCTCCAGCATGACAATGACTCAAAACACACGGTCAAGGCAACAAAGGAGTGGCTCACGAAGAAGAAAATTAAGGTCCTGGAGTGGCCTGGCCAGTCTCCAGACCTTAATCTCATAGAAAATATGTGGAGGGAGCTGAAGGTTTGAGTTACCAAACGTCAGCCTCAAATCCTTAATGGCTTGGGGAGGATCTGCAAAGAGGAGTGGGACAAAATCCCTCCTGAGATGTGTGCAAACCTGGTGGCCAACTACATGAAACGTCTGACCTCTGTGATTGCCAACAAGGGATTTGCCACCAAGTCATGTTTTGCGAAGGGGTTAAATAATTCTTTCACTCATTAAAATGCAAATCAATTTATAACTTTTTTGAAATGTGTGTTTCTGGATATTTTTGTTGTTATTCTGTCCCTCACTGTTAAAATAAACCTACTAGCCGACCAGCTCATGCAGATATACTGCAGCAGGTTGGCTCTCATGCGCGAATCAACATACCTGTACATCGGTCCGTACAAGGAGGATAGTGGGAGGGTGCCCATGGATCCCGCAAACTCGATGTCTGCTGCCGACCCACGATCGTGGTAAGGAGAGGCAGAACGAGGAACTGCCTATGTAAACAAGGCGATTCCCCGTTCTGCCTAGTGACATGACAGAGATCTACTGTTCCCAGTGAACGGGAACAGTGATCTCTGTCATGTTCCAGTGAGCCCATCCCCCCTACAGTTAGAACACACCCAGGGAACACACCTAACCCCTTGATCGCCCCCTAGTGTTAACCCCTTCCCTGCCAGTGTCATTTTTACATTGATCAGTGCATTTTTATAGCCCCCAAAAAGTGTCATTTGGGGTCAGATTTATCTGCCGCAATGTCACAGTTCTACTAAAAATCACAGATCGCCGCCATTACCAGTAAAAACAATAAAAAATGAATAAAAGTCCCTAAATCTATCCCATAGTTTGTAGACGCGATAACTTTTGTGCAAACCATGCGCCTATTGCAATTTTATTTTTACCAAAAATAAGTAGAAGAATATATAGCATCCTAAACTGATGAATACATTAAACTGTTGATATTTTCTTGTTTATAGCGCAAAAAATTAAAACTGCAGAGAAGATCAAATACCACCAAAAGAAAGCTCTATTTGTGGGGAAAAAAGAACATCAATTTTGTTTGAGAGCAGTGTTGCACGACCGCGCGTAAGTCAGTTAAAGCTATGCAGTGCCGTATCGCAAAAAATGGCGTGGGGGAAAATCCTTCCGGGGCTGAAGTGATTAAAGACTGATCATTTGTTTGTCAGTGAGCAAACATGCAAAACCAGCAGGGGATCAAATACTTTTTACCCTCACTGTACATGGAATGCTGAGACTTGTAGTTCCATGTATACAAGGCAGATACTTAGAATGCTGTGACTTGGAGTTCCTTGTATAGGAGGCAGATACATAGAATGCTGGGACTTGTAGTTCCTTGTATAGGAGGCAGATACATATAATGCTGGGACTTGTAGTTCCACGTATACTAGACAGATGCATATAATGCTGGTACCTGTAGTTCCATATATACAAGGTGATACATAGAATGCTGGGTCTTGTAGTTTTATGTATACAAGACAGATACAGTGGAATGCTGTGACTTGTAGTTTCATGGCTAAAAATCAGATACAATAGAATGCTGTGACTTGTAGTTCTATGTATAGGAGGCAGATACCTAGAATGCTGGGACTTGTAGTTTCATGTTTACAAGGTGATACATAGAATGCTGGGACTTGTAGTTTTATGTATTCAAAGTGATACATAGAATGCTGGGACGTGTAGTTTTTATGTATATGAGGCAGATACAATAGAATGCTGTGACTTGTAGTTCAATGGATAAAAAACAGATATAATAGAATGCTTTGCCTTGCAGTTTTATGTTTAGGGGGTAGATACGTAGAATGCTGGGACTTGTAGCTCCATGTATATAAGGCAGATAATAAAAAACAGATATAATAGAATGCGTTGCCTTGCAGTTTTATGTACAGGGGGTAGATACGTAGAATTCTGGGACTTGTAGCTCCATGTATATAAGGCAGATGCATAGAATGGTGGGACTTGTAGTTCCATGTATACAAGGTGATACATAGAATGCTGGGACTTGTACTTTTATGTATACAAGATAGGTATAATAGAATGCTGAGACTTGTAGTCCCATGTAAAAAAAGACATAGAATGATGGGACTTGTAGTTCCATTGTATCTAATTTTGCAGAAGAGAGTGAATGAAAAGAGAGAGAGAGAGAGAGAGGAGGAAGAAATAGTGATAGCAGAGAGAGAGAAAAGGAAGGGGGCGGACAGGGGACAGAGACAAAATGAGAGAGGTATGTACAGAGTAGGAGACTTGTAGCTTCATGTATACAAGCCAGATACATAGAATGTCGGGACTTGTAGTTCCATTGCAGCCATATACAATATTGCACAAGAGGGAGTGAATGAAAATAATACAGATAAAAGAGGGAAAGAGTAGAGAAGGATAGAGAGAATGGAGAGGGGGAAGATAAAGGAGAATGTGTGAGAAAAAAATGATAGAAGGGAAGTAAGATAGTGGTAGAAAGAGGGAGAGATGGAAAGAAAGAGAGAGAGAGAGAGAGAGAGAGAGAGAGAGAGAGAGAGAGAGAGAGAGGGAGGAATGATTATATAAAGAGAGTGAAACAGTGATAGAGAGACACAGACAGAAAGAGAGAGAGAGAAATAGGAAAGCTTGTGTGGGTGACATATCTCACTATGCTCAGGAGACATCACATAAACCCTATACTGTACAATAGGGTCTTAATGGGACTAGTAGCTCCTGCACCTCCACACCAGGCAAGTCACACCACTGAATGCCTCTACAGTGACATGCCAGTCTCATGCCCAGTGCCAAGTGACAGATCTTCCTAAACCATCAAAAGAGACAAGCAGCTGTGAGACCTCCCTAACATGTAAGGAGAGGCTCAACTCTGCAATAAAGTAAAAAAAAAAAACTATAAAGTAAAAGTGAAAAAGAAAACAAAGACAACATTTTATGGGATGATTGTTCAGAGTGACAGACTGCCATTGAGACAAGGTGTATTGTGACAGGCAGAAAGGGACAATGCAAGGTGTGTTTGTACAGTGAAAAATGAGAATGAGCAGACTGTGAGGTGAAAGAGACAGCAAGGTAACAGACATGCAACAAGAGAAGAGGAGAGTGCAATAGAATAAGAGAGAGAGAGAAAGAAAGAAAGAGAGAGTGAGAGAGACAGAGAGAGTGACAGGCAGAGTCTCAGTCAGATCCTCCTCCTACCTGCTCCCTGTTACCTGCTCTACTCAACATGTATGGGCACATTGAACTGCAGAGAGGACGATGACTGCACACCAGCTCTGCGCTGCAGCTCTCTCCTTGGGAGTCAAGTGATAATCTTCTTCTCCCTGCCCTCCTCTCATCCTCCTCAGTCCCCCTCTGCCCATGGAGAAGGGCACAGCACCATGCATGAACCCTCCTGTGACTCTACCAGCAAGCCAGCGTCTCCTCCTGGGTTAAAGGAAACATGCCATTGTCTGGATCTGCTCTAAAAACTGCTCTCTCATTTTTTTTCCTAACTGTTGATGGATGAACCTTTTGTCTAGACCATGCACAGACACTCTCGGAGGTGGCTCTTTTATGTGTTTCTATGCTTTGGGATCATCTACATGAAACTGGGGTGAGTAGACCCCTCTGGAGAAGCTATTGTCCACCTCTGGAGGGGATAAAAAAATAAAATAAAAAAAAGTCATGACTTTTTTCTGTAGAACTTTCTGGGCACCACGTGGTGGGGGGCTCCTGGTGCTGGTGGGCTTATTATGCTTTAGTGTTGTTAAGCTGCTTGTAATGACAAGTGAGGCATTTCAAACCTCCCCCCTCTTACAGCTTAGCTTGACTGGCTTACAATAATATTTAGGAGCTCAGGTGAAATTGTGGTTAGCTCTGTGGATTGTCAAATATTGCCCTCATTCTTTCTCTGTTGAGCTGTTAGACAATCTGCACGTCAACTGGAGGTGTTGACAGTCAATTTTGACATCTGCTCTGTTTAATGGGCCCTAAAAAAAATCTGTATGGGGGAGGAGGGGGTGTCTACATGGACTAGGTTCTTGCAAGGGGCTGACTCCGCAGGGGTTGTAGAACTGCAATTGTCAGCATGCCTTATTAGTCAATAGGTGTGCGCAGCCTCAGACTTATTTGGGATGGTCCTTATAAAGTCGCATAATGTTCTAATGTGTGTGTGTGTCTTTGGCTTTCTGGAGCATACTTGTAATGTGTGACTCCGCAGGGGTTGTAGAACTACAAAATCAGCGTGCTCGGGGCAATAGAATTGCCAGCCCCTGACTTATTTGTGATTGATTTGACATTATAACGCTACACATAGTGAGGAATGGAGCCCCGTACCTGGACTAGGTCTTGCAATGGATCACTCCGCAGGGGTTGGTCAGCCCCTGAATAATTTTCGATTTCCCTTAAAAAGTCACAGAACGTTCTATGTGTGTTTTGGGGTGTGCCTACCTGGACCAGTCCTCCTATGAATGGCTCCGCAACTGTCAGCATGCCCCATCGGCCAAAGGAGTTAGCCAGATCCCGACTTTTGTGTATGGCCCTTAAAAAGTGGCAGAAAGATCTGTGTGGAGAGGAAGGGTTGCCTACCTGGACCAGATCTTGATCAATGGCTCCTCAGGGGTTTCGCAACTGCAAATGCTCAGCATTCCATAGGATTGGCCAGTCTCTGACTTCTGTGAGATTGCCTTATAAAAAAGTTGCATCATTTTCTTTCTGTAGAAGGGAACATGAGTCTCCAATTCTTGTGGGACAGCTAGCCCCAGCCTACCCTCCCAGCTTACCATTGTTACCACTAGCCTCTCTACTGTCTGATTAGCCTTAAAAATATCAGATTTCTTTAGCTGGGAAAACTCCAATTTTGTCAATAAGCGCTTTTTCCTGTTTTTAGTTTTTTTACAGTTCTTGTAGAATGTCTAACCCCATTCTAACCTACTAGCCAGGGACATTTTCAAATCAAAAAATGTTGTAAGTCAAAGACTGGTAATATTGCCTTCCTGGCTGTATAAGGGGGAGTTCCAGGTCTTGTAGAACTACTAGTCCCAACCTACTGACCTCTATCCTCTTTGATTGCCTTTAGATTTTTGGGAATCCTGCCTTGATGGCTATATAAATGACGCTTTATTGATCAGATGCCTTCCAGGAAGAACTACTAGTCCAAACCTACCCTATTAGTCTTTACCTTTTCCCTACACCTAAACAATCACAGAGAGCCCCCACCTGCAGATCCCCCCAACAATCGCAGAGAGACCCCACCCTGCCGATCCCCCAACAACCGCAGAGAGCTCTCCACCTGCAGATCCCCCCAACAATCGCAGAGAGCCCCCCACCCTGCCGATCCCCCAATAACCAGAGAGCCCCCCACCGTGAAGATCCCCCCCAACAATCCCAGAGAGCCCCCCACCTGCAGATCCCCCAAACAATCGCAGAGACCCCCCAACAACCAGATAGCCCCCCCACCCTGAAGATCCCCCCAACAATCGCAGAGAGCCCTCCAGCTGCAGATCCCCCCAACAATCGCAGAGAGCCCCCAACCCTGCAGATCCCCCAACAACCAGAGAGCCCCCCCCACCCTGAAGATCCCCCCAACAATCGCAGAGAGCCCTCCACCTGCAGATCCTCCCAACAACCAGGGAGCCCCCCACCCTGCAGATCCCAACCATCAACCGCAGAGAGGTCTCCGCCTGCAGATCCCCCAACAAGTGGAAAGCACTCCACCTCTACAAATTTCCTCAACAACCAGAGATCCCCCACCTCTGCAGATCCCCCAACAACCAGAGATCCCTCCACCTGCAGATCCCCCAACAACCAGAGATCCCTCCACCTTCAGATCCCCCAACAACCAGAGATCCCTCCACCTGCAGATCCCCCAACAACCAGAGATCCCTCCACCTTCAGATCCCCCAACAACCAGAGAGACCTCCACCTGCAGATCCCTCACCCCTGCGGATCCTCCCAACAACCATGGAGCCCCCCCTCCCAGATCCGTAGAGCTGAGCCCACCTTCGCCCAGACACTTGATCACAATGCTTACAATCGTTAGATTTATTTGTGCTCCTCTCTGGTGCCAAGTCCGCATTCCCTTCCTACCTGGTTGCCCTCATTAATATGCGTTGTTTGGCTGAGTTGATTTTCCACATTCCTGAGTAGTTCTTACCTGTTTTCATGCGAACACAAGGAAAAAAAACTACAGAAGAACGACAGAAATCTGCCTCGTGGCTATTTTTATGATTAAAATTGAAGCTGAGCTGTGTAGCTTCGCGTTTGTGTCAGGTGGTCATTGGAGATGCAGACAGCAGATAGACGGCACAGTCCGCGCCGCCTGTCACCTGGGCGCTCACCGGCGCCACCTCCCGGCGCTGCCAAGTATCTGCGGACGCTGAGCTGGAGTCCAGATTGGGTGTCACACACAAATAGCCATAGACAAAAGGCTCAGCCTCAGGTGTGAGACGCTGACAAGTACAGGGGCAGATGAATGCCTTGGACTGCCTGTATAATTGATTATATATATATATATATATATATATATATATATATATAGACACACATATATATATATATATATATATATATATATATATATATATATATATATATTGGATAGATACATATACAGCATGTTAAACTTTATATGCTTTGTGATCTGTATGTATGCAAAACTTTGAAGAATATGATGGCACTATATGAATATAATTACATTATGTGTATATATTCTAATCTAAAGGAAGAACTATGCACAGAGAAAGAGAAAGAATTTTTTTTTTTTCACACAGACCTATGGCCAAAATCCTATAATGCGAGAGAGAGAGAGAGAGAGAGAGAGAGAGAGAGAGAGAGAGAGAGAGAGAGAGAAAGATATAAAAAAGGAAGAAAAATTATTTTTTGCACAGACATATGGTTAATGTTCTGAACTATACAGAAAATGAGAGAGAAAAAGAGAAAGAATGAGAGGGGAAGAGAAAAAGAATGACAGTGAGAGGAATAGAAAGAAGAGGTAAAATAAAATATTATTTTTGTACATATATATATATATATATATATATATATATATATATATATATATATATATATATATATATATATATATATATATATATATATATATATATATATATATATAGTGAATGTCCTGAAATACAAAGAGAAAGAGAGGGAGAAAAAGAAAAAAAAAAAAAAACGACAGGGTGAAAGAAAGAAAGTCAGAAAGAAAGAAAGAAAAAGACTGAAAGAAATAATTAGTTCTGTACACGTACCAAAGGTCAATGTTTGGAAATAGAGAGAAAGAAAGAAAGAAAGAAAGAAAAAAAAGAAAGAAAGAAAAAGAGTAAGACTGAAAGAAATAATTATTTCTGTACACGTACCAAAGGTTAATGTTTGGAAATAGAGAGAAAGAAAGAAAGAAAGAGAAAGAAAGAAAGAAAGAAAGAAAAAGAGTAAGACTGAAAGAAATAATTATTTCTGTACACGTACCAAAGGTTAATGTTTGGAAATAGAGAGAAAGAAAGAAAGAAAGAGAAAGAAAGAAAGAAAGAAAGAAAAAGAGTAAGACTGTATCAAAGGTCAATGTTTGGAGATAGAGAGAAAGAGAGAGATAGAGAAAGAGAGAGAAAGAAAAAAAGAAAGAGAAAGAAAGAAAGAAAGAAAGAAAGAGAGAAAGAAAGAAAGAAAGAAAGAAAGAAAGAGAAAGAAAGAAAGAAAGAAAGAATCATTACAAAGAAATGAGTAATGCAATCAATTATTGGTCTTGCTTTCCTTATTTCAATGGCAGGGAGACAGAGAACCACTAAACCCATGCCCAAAGCCTTAAACCTCATATATAAATACTTATAAAAATACTTTCACCAAAAATTGCTGATCTGACGACTTGCTCCTATTTTTGTACACTGATAACTGCTTGAAAATCAGAAGCATGGTGATTACATTTAACAGATTTAGGTGGATTCTTTTTACATAGCTTTTTAAGGGGGCTTCTAGAACCTACAATATAAAATAATTTTACTCCCTTGCTTTGTGGTCAATACTATTTAAACATAGGGATTAGTCTTGCAAAATTGTAATTCCAAAGAAAAAAAACAAGGTATTATTTGTGTTTGAAAATGTTTAAAATTCAATACATTTTAAAATATTCCAGAGAGATATGCAATTAGTTTATATTGTTGTGTGAGTGTATTTTTTACTGTCATGTATATTTGTTTGTAAATTCAATGGAAATCACATATTTACCCAAAAAGAAGATAAATATTTGGAGAATGTAATATACACTTTATTGCCCTGCAATGTTACTAGAATCGTCTGGCATGTAAATCTTCTGTGTTTTCTGAGGTTTGCTAAGACAGAATCGTGTTGTTTTTTGGGGTTTTCTATGTTTGCATCACTGGGACCCATTTTCCTAGCTGGAGCCAAGTCACACTTGATAATGACATGTTTGATTGTTTGCACCAACAAAACTAAAAAGTGATAAAACTGCTCTTGAATTGTCTCTGTGGATTGTGAACTATGAGGAATGGCAGCATTTCTGTCTCGTTAAACCAGTAGTGGGGAATTGGGCAAACTGTTTCCTTCTATCTAAATAAACGTTTAGGAATTTGGTAGCACGTGTATGCAAAGAATGTGTATGATATTGTACTGAAATACTGAAATATATACTGCTTTCTGCTTGGCTGGATGGGACTTTGTGGCTGCAACAAGTTTAAATCATATCAATATGTAGCAAATGACTTTATAAGTATTTAAAAAGATAATATGGAAAACATAAAAAAAAAAAGAGAGAGTTTCTATACTTATACCCACAGCAATGTATAAAGTATTAGAGGATGTGATAAAGTTTTATGTATTTATAAGTATTTAAAAAAATAATATGGAAAACATAAAAAAAAAAAAAAGAGAGAGTTTCTATACTTACCACCCACAGCAATGTATAAAGTATTAGAGGATGTGATAAAGTTTTATGTATTTATAAGTATTTAAAAAAATAATATGGAAAACATAAAAAAAAAAAAAGAGAGAGTTTCTATACTTACCACCCACAGCAATGTATAAAGTATTAGAGGATGTGATAAAGTTTTATGTATATCAGGGTATTGTGCTGGAGAAGAGGGTAATATATTAAAGGATGATACACTGTAACATATGAAAGGTTGGTATTTATTAGAGTATTGTTACAGAGAGTAATGTATTAGAAAATGATACATGGCAAGGTCATGTATCATACTACAGGTCAGTGTATCAGAGAAATGTTATTATATTGAATATAGAGAGAGTATACAGTATGAAAGTAATGTATTAGAAGGGGATACATAGTAAGGTACTACATGGTAATATAGAGTATACTTAGAATACAGTATATCAGAGTAACATATTAGAAGATTGTGTGTATCAGAGTTATATGTTAGGGAGTGTGAAACTGATTTCTGTATCTGGCCAGTAAGTCTTCTGTTTCTCAACAGAACAAGCTCTTGAAAATATATGAATTAAAATTTGTTGAGACAAACCATTTACCACTTGACAGGGTGCTGACAATGATTAGCTTTTTACGTATTTATGTAAAACCTTTATCCCAAAAGGAAAATAAACGGTTGCTGTAAATGCTTATAAGTTGTGAGATGGAGTTTGGCTTCAATTGGTTAGTGTAACTAAATCAGCTAGTACATATTAGAGCTGCACAATTATTGGTCATATCAATGGTCGTTATCGCGATCTTGACTAAAGTGTTTCACAATTCTTTTTATGCAAAGAATTCTCTCTGCTCTTCTGAAACCACAGCCCTCAAAAGAAAGGAAGAGAAAAACTGGGCAGTCTGCCAAGAATCAAAACATTCTTAAAGTGGGGTGCCCCTTAAAAAAATTTTTTTTAAAAGTCAGCAGCTACAAACACTGCAGCTGCTGACTTTTAATAATCGGACACTTACCTGTCCCAGGGTCCAGCGATGCAGGAGAACGAAGCCACCCCTCGTTCCCCGCTCCGCTCGCGGCGCCGGAATTCTTACTGTGGGCACCCGGCTGTGGCTTCACAGCCGGGCACTCACTGCACATGCACGAGCGGCGCAGCGTGCCGTGATACGCCGCCCAGTCATCTGGGACACGTGACAGGTCCCAGATGACTGTGCGGCGCTGAGGGGAAGTGATGTCAGTGCCCGGGCACTGAAGGAGGCAGACTACGAGGGACCCCCTAGCAACAGGCATTTAGAGGTGAGTTAGAAAAAAAAATTCCAATTATTATTTTTATATTTTTTTAAGTGGAAACACCACTTTAAGTATAAACATTGTAACAATTTGTCAATGGAATTGTTGGTTTCAAGTTAAAATCATTTTTTTTTTTTGCTAGAAAATTACTTAGAACCCCCAAACATTATATATCATTTTTATTAGACACCCTAGAGAATAAAATGGTGGTTGTTTCAATATTATATGTCACGCTGCATTTGCGCAACTGTCTTTCAAATGTAATTTTTTTGAACTAACCAGTAAAGTTGGCCCTCATTTTTTTTTTTTTTTTTGTATAATGTGAAAGATTTTACATTGCGAGAATCAGGATCTTTTTATTCTAAGCAAAAAAATTGTGATTCTCATTTTCACTGCCCATTTCCTACTGCGCATGCGCGAGTCGCGCGGTGCTTTGTAAATGACCCTGTTGTTTTCTGGGACACACACATGTCCCAGAAGGCAACGGGGCCACTCGCCGAAGAGGAGGAACTGAAAAAACAGCGCAGTGGAATAGGAAGAGGCAGATTAGGAAGACTGCCTAGCAACAGGGATTTCTGGTAAGTAAAAAAAAATTTTTTTTTAAATGTTTTTTTTTTACATTTTTTTAAAGAATATTAATGGCATTTTTTATTTTAGGGTGGCCCTCCACTTTAAAAAAAAAAGGCTGATCTAGAGTAATGTATAAAAGACAGGATCTATTTTAGTAATTAGTAGAGGAACTGCGGTCTGCTCACATAATTTGTAATAAAAACATCTTTGCCATCCTGAAGCTTCCCTCCAACCACTTTGCATATTATTTTATATATACTGTGATTCTGTGCTTGCCAAATATGTTGCAAATCTCCCTCCACTGAGTCTGGCTGCAACCATTTTAACTGTGGGCAGCTGAAGCTGCTGCCTGTTCACTTCCTGGATTTACACACAGAGGAACACCTCCAGCTCTGCAGCTCTCATTGGCCCTCTTATAACTCATCCCCCCTCTTTCTGGCAAACTCTCACGAGACTGAGAGAGAGAGCTGTGCATGATGTCATAAGACTAGGCTTTTTACCAGACAAGAAACAGGAACTGGGCTGTATAAGGTATTTGCTGGCAGAATTTTTTTACTATCCAAAGTTAAAACAACAAGGGCAGAAGATTTAATAGATGGAAAGTTGAAAAAATGACTGAAGGTCCGCTTTAAGTATAGGTTTGGAAGACAATGGGGTTGATACATTTGGTAAATAAAACGTGCTCACTGCAATAGTCCAATCATGTGCTAGCAAAAAAAACATTTTGTTTATGTGTACTCTATGTCATTCAAAAAACATATTTCTTAGTTGTGGATGGCGTAAAACTGGGTTAGAAGCTCTGTCAGGTTTTTACTGCTATCCAGGGCTTTTTGTCCAAGTTTCATCAATTTTACTAGATGGAAAGTGAGGAAAATTCGGCAACAGGGATACAGACTGAAATACAAATCGAACAGGGGTTTACGCTTATTGGGATTTTCTTTTACCAAAAATATGTAGCAGAATATATATTGGCCTAAATTTATAAAGAAATAAAAAATTTTTTATTGTATATGTTTTATAGCAGAAAGTAAAAAATATTGTGTTTTTTTTTTTTTCAAAATGTTCTGTCTTTTTTTCGTTTTTCGCTGAGGTGATCAAATACCACCAAAAAAAAAAAATATCAATTTGTATAAAAAAGCAGATATAAATTAATGCAACTCTGTATTTATTCATACATCAATACATGTATTTTCTGAATGCAAACCTGGTCTTTGACCTGGTCTTAGTCCCTATACAGCAGAGCTCAGACAGGGGGAGGGAGAAGCAACACACATAGCCAATCAGTTAATGTGCTAAATAAAAGCATACTGATAGAGGGAGAAAGCAGAGAGAGAGCTTGTCTCTAAATATTGCAGCAAGAACTGGTTTTACCTTTTAAGGGGCTCTTTATTTTATTTTGTACAGTTATTGCAATTGCAGTTCTGCTTTAAACCTAAGATGTACATTTAAAATGAAAATTCCTGGAGGAAATGTGCCTTCAAGTTAAAGCAGACCCTGTTGCCAGACCATTCATTTCATTCTTCTCATAAGATTATTTGTGCAGTCAATGTATTTTGTGCATGTTGCTTGTCTGTAGAAGCCTCCCGTGATGTCAGCCACTCCCTCAGACTCCGAGCTGTCAGGTACACAAACAGAAATAAGTAAGGGAAGGGGTGGAGGAGCTGGGCCAGCACAGACAGTAGGGGGCTCTGCTTGAGAATTGACTCCTCTGATGTTTTTAAATTTGCTAGCAAGGACATAGGCATATTGCAAGTGAATAAGACATCATTGGCGGAGTGGAAAAACACTGTAAATAAGCATTTCAAATATTATATTTTTTCTGGGCTTTAGATGAAATTTTTTTAAGTCAGTGACAGAGTATTTTTCAAGGGAATATAAGAGTTGAAGCTTTTTCATACGGTTTACTCTTGTCTGTTGTATGGTAATTAGAGGAGTCAGACTTATTGATTGGTAATTGTAACATTGGATTCGATTGTGCTTGTGTGTGACAGTGTGCATGTTGTGTTTGCTCTGGGATGGATCCCAATAATTATTAATAAAATACATTTCTGGCCATCCTGCATACGCTTGCCTGGCTGGTATTTACAAAAGTGACAGAGAGAAGAGGTAGCAGGGTGGAATAACTAGAGGCAGGTAAGTGTCCACAGACCCGCAGTGGTGGGCATACGTTCTTTTATAATAGACATGCATGACTAAGCATTAGTAATAGCACATAGGACTGCCAAAGATTTGGTGTATTTCCACAGTGGATTACCAGAGACTGTACTTTGTTAATTCCGCTATAGGATGCCAGAAGTTGGGCATAGGTATTTTCCTTCTGAACTACTAGGGATGGGTTTTTGTCTTTACATAATGGAGAGCCAAGTTTGGGGAATCAGAGGAGTAGATTTACTAAAACTGGAGCAAACAGAATCTGGTGCAGCTGTGCATAGTAACCAATCAGCTTTTAGGTTTTAGCCCGGGTAAACCAGTGCAGCTTTGAAATTGCACAAATTCAGCACGAATCTAAAGCCGCCACTCAGTGCGATTTAATGTGCCATTTTATTGCGGCTTGTGACTTCATTCAACAGAAGTCAATGCAACTCGCAATGAAATTGCAAAAAAGTGGTGCAGGAACCTTTTTCAAAATCGCTGCGATTTGAATGACAACGATTTGAGCAGTTCCATTGCTGGCAATTGGGTGCGACTTGTCATGCAATTTTGAACTGCCAAATCTTTGTCAAATCGCAAATGGTGTCAACCAGGGCTAATTGTCAAAGCTTTATTGAACTAGGGGACGTTAGAAGCCGATTGTTTATTATGCACAGCTGCATCAGATTTTGTGTGCACCAGGTTTAGTAAATCAACCCCACAGTATCCAATATGGACTAACTAACAGGATTTTGGCTTCCACACCAGCAGAATTTTGTTTTTATTTTCATATTGGCTTACCATGGATTGTCACTCCTATTCTAGCCATACACCAGTCGTTCAAACGTGTTTTTGAAAAACGAACACCTGGTCGTGAGAGCAAACGATACCGCCATCATTTAATGACCAGATTTCAAACAATAAATTATTCAATGGACATAAATTAATCAGTTTCTTGTTTGTTTTTGTCTCTGGGTCCCATATGCGTAGTACCAACAGTTCAATTTTTGATGGGCGAAACAACGCATTAACCTTTCAATTTATTGTCCATTCAGTAGAAGTTTTCCAAACTTTTCCTTAGATTTTTTGGCTCAAAAACTAAACAACCAATTTTCGATTTCTGCCCATTGGCTGAACGAAAACAAACAAACTGTCCAAATGACAGATTTTCAAATGATTTTTCCTCTAGTGTGTGGGCACCATTACACTGGACTCCTGGAACTATTGGACTTCTTGGGAAAAGTATTGGATATTTCATAATAGATTCTGTTAATTTTAGACCCAAGTTTTGGCTTATTCCCATAGGCAGTGGACCACCAGACTTTTCGTCAGCAAGGGTCTGACAGAACTAATCCGTCTGACTATTCGACCGTGTGTGGGCTTCATCGGACCTTTGCTGTCGAAAAATCAGACAGACTTTAGATTTAGAACATGTTTCAAATCTTTCCGACGGACTTGAGTCCGGTGAAAAAATCAGTTTGTCTGTATGCTAGTCTGACAGACGAAAACCAACGCTAAGGCAGCTATTGGCTACTGGCTATGAACTTCCTTATTCTAGTCCTGTCGTACGTCATCACGGTCAAATCCGTCAGACTTTGGTGTAATTGTGTGTAGACCGATTTGACGTAAGTCCGTCGAAAGTCAGCGGGGGCTAGGGGTTCTTTCACACGAGCGGTCCGTCGATCTCCGCTGACCAGGCACATGACAGGTCCGTCTCCGCTCACTGTGTTGAGATGGACCTGTCAGAGCCCCACTCTCCTCTATTGGGAGATCGGATTAAAACAGACCGCCTATCCCTTTTCATCTGATCCCATGCACCAGGCAGATGGAAAATAGGGTCACCATCCTTCTCGATTTCACAGACAGGATTGGATAGCAGCGGGTGTCAGCGGGCATCCGCCGCTCTATAGGAGTGAATGGAGGCTCCGATTAGGTCCACCTGGCAAACTGACAGGCAGACCTGATTGGAAATCCTGTGTAAAAGGGCCCTTAGGACCACAGTGGCCTTCATGAGATCGGGCCTCAAATTATGTGGAAAGCAAGACACAGCTTTATCTGATCCATGGTTGACCATAGTTGACCTCTGAAAACATTGCTTTACATTATTAAAGACTAACTATAAGATAGAGCAAGGGAGGGTTATAACCCCTATAAGATTTTTTTTTCACCATCTTTGTCCCATTGTGGAGATTTTCCTTAATTTCCTGTCCCATAGCGAAAACAGGAAATGAAAGAAAATCCATGCAAATTAAGGTAATCCCCTGGGGCCCCTCAGGTCACCAGAACTAGTGTCCATATTGAAAGATTTGCCCTCTACTACTTTTCTGGGGACAACCCAAAATTTGGGATTTCTTTTACTTTCCTTTTCAATGATAATGGTAAACAGGACACATAGAGAGGGTGAATCTCCCCAACAGGGGACACAGACAGCAATAAAAACTGACAAGTGTTCTAATCCCCTCTATCCAAAACTAAAAAAAAACGCATGTTGGCTTTAGTTATACTTATGGGATGGGCGATATTTTTTTCCACATGTGACTTCCTATAAGAGATAACATGGCACAATACTCGCTTCAAAATATTGTTCAAAACACAGAACAGCAAGAAAGGTAAAAATGAGAAAGTCCCAACAAAAATGACAATTAGGAAAATGTCATGATATAACTCAAAATGTTTTTCTCCGTGAAAATAGACAGAGTTCTCCTTTAAATCAAAAGGGGTACCACATTTGCAAACACCCTGATGGCTGTACGCCTTTAAGCTAATAACTGTGGGGTTAAAATCCCAGTTGCATCGATATTACTTAACGTCAGAAAGCTGAGAACACATGAAGTCATGTCACCCATCCCTCGCAAGGTGTTTCGTGTGCTTTAATATTTGTCATTCCTTACATTGTTTACTCTCTTGCACAAGTGAATTAACCACTCCAATCCTTCTTGGCTCATCTAGGGCTCTTAAAGTGAAACTCCAACTTTACACGCCCTAATTGAACTAACACTAGTCTCATGCATTGTGTTATGTCCCGTACACACGGTCGGATATTCCGATGGAAAAAGTCAGATCGGATTATGTTGTCAGAAAATCCGATCGTGTGCGAGCTCTAGTGGGCTTTTTCCGTCGGAATTTCCAACGGAAAAAATTTGAGAGCAGGATCTCAAATTTTTGACAACAAAATCCGATCTGACTTTTTCTGATCGCGTGTCGAGAATTCCGACGGACAAAGTACCACGCATGCTCAGATCAAATTACGAGACCAAAGCTATTGGCTACTAGCCTTTACGTAGTTCCGTTGCACGCAACGAATGTCACCACGTTCAGAATGATCAGATTTTCCGACAACTTTGTCCGACCGTGTGTATGCAGCACCAGTGTCAGATAAAATCCGTCGGAAAAAATCCGACGGATTTTGTGGTAGGAATTTCCGACCGTGTGTACGGGGGCTTAGACTTATGCATTTATTAAATCAGGACTCCAGAAAAAACGATAAATGCAGAGCAGAATGATATACATAAAAACTGTTTTACTTGTCAAATGAGTCTGTTTAGCCAGCCTTGTGATTTGCAGACCTCTGCCTGATCCTCCGCTTCCCTAGCAGGCAGTGCTCCTCGTGATCCAGTATTGGACTCTCCCTCAGAATCCCCACATCCTTAGCAGCGGTTTGGACCTTGCTATGGTCTTGATGATGTCAGGACTCTAGACCGCTAAAGCGCAGGGGTGCAGAAGCTGCGGGCACCAGTCTAGCTGCAGGGAGATGTACAACCCCACTTCTAAAAAGTTGGGACACTGTGAAATCTATATAAAAACCGAATGCAATAATCTGCAAACAGTGATGTAAGTAACTGAGTTAAAATAAACGGAGTTACCTAACGCAGTTACTTTAGAGGGTAACGAGTAATCTAACTGAATACTTTTCCCCTCATGGTAACTCAGTTCCCATTACTTGGGCGGCGTTACGCCAATTACATCTACCGCCACTAGATGGCAGTAGTGTAATTCCGGTGTCCTGCCGAAAATGTTCCCCCACCAGATAAGGACCCCCTGTACTGCGCAGGCGCAGCGTTTGCGCAGTACGAAGGACTACGGATCTTACGAAAATTGCTGAACCTAAACAGCTCTGAGTGAACTCTACACCGCGCAGGCGCAGTTAACATGTAATTGTACGAAGCGAAGCCTCACGCTCCCGATGCTCGTACTACACTGCAAGGGGCGTCTATCGTGTAACTAAGGGGCGGGTCTAGTATTACTGTAAGCAAGGAGCACATTTATTGTTATTGTTATATATCGAGCTCTGCCCATTAATTTAACATTCGCACTCTTCTGTAGCCATCCGCCCCTTACACGATATAATAATAATAGACCCGCCCCTTGCTTACACGCTATAACAGATCTGCCCCTTGGTTAGAGTAATAATAGAGCAGCCCCTTGGTTACACGATATATAACAATAATAATAAATGCGCCCCTTGCTTACAGTAATACTAGACCCGCCCCTTAGTTACACGTATAGAATATAAAAAAAAAGTCAGTTACTTTGCTGCGTAACTAATTACTTTTCCAATGTAGTAACTGAGTTATTAACGCAATTACTTTTTGGGAGAAGTAATTTGTAACTTAACTAATTACTTTTTTAAAGTAAGATGACCAACACTGTCTGCAAATCTCATTTACCCATATTTTATTCATAATAGAAAATAGAAAACATATCAAATGTTTAAACTGAGATAATCTACCATTTTAAGAAAAAAAATAGGATCATTTTGAAATTGATGGCAGCAACACATCTCAAAAAAGTTAAAGCGGAAGTAAACCCATAGATTTAACAGTCTAAAAAAAAAAGGCATGCCGTGAATGCTAACTGCACATTGGCTGTGCTCTCAACCAAACAGTCAAACCATCCAATGGCTGGTGTCATAACGGATCACATGTGCAGCACTGTGGCAGTTGAAGATTAAACAGAGGCAAAGATGGCAGCTT
Organism: Lithobates sylvaticus; assembly: GCA_028564925.1. NCBI lineage: Eukaryota > Metazoa > Chordata > Amphibia > Anura > Ranidae > Lithobates > Lithobates sylvaticus. Next base: position 136,914,565 of record CM053029.1, read on the forward strand.
CCTTGGCTGAAAACGATAGGGGGGTTTACTTCCACTTTAAGGCAGAGCAACAAAAAGCTAGCAAAGTAAGCAGTACTAACAACAACATTGCGTCATAAACATGTTCGTTATACTAGGTGTAAATTTTGCCCCGTTACTGTTTTTTTTTTTTTTTTTTTTTTTTTAAACTGATTGATGGATCTATAAATGTTTAGCTGCTGAGTATAAAGTAAGTATAGTTTTTTTTTTTTGCTGTGCAGACCTACTTTATTTGTTATAGTAAAATAGATGGGTTTAGTTATGCTTTAACCTCCCTGGCAGTATTCCCGAGTCTGGCTCAGGGTGGAATTCCAGTATCATTAGCGGTAACCCCGAGCCAGACTCGGGGTTGCATCGCAGGATACAGGGGAAAATTACTTACCTTGTCCCCTGGATCCTGCGATGTCTCCCTGCTGTGTGTGCGAGCTGTCTCCTCGCTCGATTCACACAGTGCCAAGTGCCGCCAAGCTCAGTTCCCTGCGGCGTTGCGAAGCAAGGGGTGCGGAGATCGGCGCCAAATTACAACAGTAAAACACAGTATACATACAGTACACTGTAATCTTACAGATTACAGTACTGTATAAAAAATTACACATCCCCTTTGTCCCTAGTAGTCTGTCCAGTGCCCTGCATGTAGTTTTATATTATAAATACAGTTTTTTCTGCCTGGAATTTGGAGATTGTCCATAGCAACCAAAAAATGTCCCTTTATGTCAAAAGTGGTTTTAGACCAGCTAGAAAACACCGATAATAAATTAGAATCACTTGCAGAATTGAGCGATAGTGATTTGTGGGGAAATCCATCATCAAACACTAAATCTAATGACAGCAACAATTCTTCAACTGAGCAAATTTCAGTGTTTTTGATTTGATTACATTATTGAATAATTTTTATTATATTATTATTATTTTTTTTTTTTATAATTATTTATAGTTATTTATTCTATTATAATTTATGATTTTGTGTTTCAAACTTTATCATACCTGGGATGTCTACTAGACTCTGGTTTGGACAGATTTAAGTGAGTTATTCCTAAGAATTACAGGTCTACAATATAAAACGCCAAATTTCCATGCAAAATAATTGTACCGCTTTCAGCACCTAAAATCTGAAATAATCATACCGCCAGGGAGGTTAAGCCCCCTTTCACACAGCCGGTTTGTTGCAGCTTTGAAAAAATCTGTGGATTCCTGCTGCAGGAATGACGGGGTTATGCAATCAGCAGTGGCCGCTTTTATCCCGCCATTAGTTTTAAAAGGGTTGAGCGGCAGATGTAGCAGGAATCCGCAGATTCTTGCCGCAGGAATCCGGAAGCCTCCACAAAGCGGCCATGCAAAAGACACTTATTGATGGCACACATAACTCCCTAGCTCCTGTCCTAATATTACATAGATAGGGAAAACCTAAGAAGCATTTTCAAGCATGTATATATACATACACATACAGTATATATACAGTGGTGTAGTGGATAGCACTCTCGCCTAGCAGTAAAAATGGTCGCTGGTTCAAATCCCAACCACAGACACTACCTGCCTGGAGTTTGCATGTTCTCCCTGTGCCTGCATGGGTTTCCTCCGGGTACTCCGGTTTTCTCCTACACTCTAAAGACATGCTGGTAGGTTAATTGGCTTCTGTCTAAACTGACCCTAGTATATGAATGTGAGTTAAGGACCTTAGGTTGTAAGCTCCTTGAGGGTAGGGACTGATGTGAATGTACAATATATATGTAAAGCACTGCGTAAATTGACAGAGCTATATAAGTACCTTAATAATAATGTACACATTCTTTTTTGCTTACATCTTTTTTTTTTTTTTTGCTTATACTATGTAAATGGAAAACAAAATGTATCCAGATGTAAGCAAGTCTTTTCATGATTTGCCTGCCAAGGTGGAAATACACTTTAAAGCTGAATTCCAGGTTTACCTTTACTTTAAATAGTTTGCACAGGAACTCCCAGTGCTCAAAGCGGGCACATCTGTTAGTAAAGGAAATAGTTAATTTCGACCAACTTGGCCTAAGCAAACTTTTTAGAGTCATAGTAAACCTGGGGTCAGGCTCTAAGCTACATGTACTCTCAGGCTTTCCAGGCAAAAAAAAAACTCAGTGGGTGAAATTTAACCTCCTATTCCTTCTATATTGAACTGTATTGTAATCATACTGTCCTGTCTCCCCTTTATATTGTAAAGCGCTACGTAAACTGTAGGTGCCATATAAATCCTGTATAATAATAATATTAATAATTTACCAATCAGTAACTAATCAGCTTCTAACTTTAGCTTGTTCATTTAAGCATTGACCATAAAACCTAGAAGCTGATTGGTTACTTTATGCAGCTGCACCAGATTCTATGTGCACCGGCGTTAGTAAATCTTCCCCGGTATGTTGGTTTTTGGCACTGACAGCCTAGGGCCTAGGTAGTTCAGACACCTCTAAAAAGGACCCTATGTGCCTCTTATCCTTAAAGTGTTACTAAACCCACAACAGTAAAATCAGTCTGTAAATGCAGTAAAGCATGCTTGTTATACTCACTGTGGAACCTAAGGGGTTAATCCTCTGCATTGTGTAAAAAGACTGTTTGATTCTGTCTTCTCTGACCCCCCCCCCCCCCATTCTTTCACAGTCCCCAATCCATCTCCTGATAGAACAGAGCCCCAGGAGGCACTCTGCTCATGCTCAGTTTGGTGTGTATTGCTAGAGTTTTCTTTTTGGGGAGGGTGCATGTGATCAGCACAGTCAGGGCCAATCAGCACTGTCCAGACAGAGGGTGAGGGGTCATGCAGCCTGATAGGACAGTCAGAGGAAAATGAAAACTCCTGCAAGCTTTAACAAGTGGAAAATGAAAACTCCTTCTACAAGCTTTAACCAGTGCTCGACCAGACACTGATAGAAGTCACAAGACTGCTATATACTGCTGATGAGAAAAGGTATTTAGCAGTTTATATTTACTAAAATAATTGCATTTTCATCTTCGGTGTACTGTGGGAGAGCAGATATAGTGAATGCAGGGTCCTGGGTTTAGTAGCACTTTAACTTCAACCTTTTTTTTTGATATTTATGTAGATATATGGGTGTCTGTCATTACAGACTTGTTAAAAAGGTCCAAGCACCAGGGCTATAATCCTCATTTTGGCTTCATAACCTGGAGAAACACTAAGCTGAACCAAGCACACAGGAAGGGAGTTTAGACTTTTCCCGGTTCACTGGCTGCATGCTTGTTCCATGCTAGTGACTCATTAGGTAAGGAGTGCAGGATCAGGTTGACAGCTGAGTAGCTTGCTCCATTTGAAACATGTCAGCAATAGCTGTTTTACACTTCTATCAATGCAAGTTCCTTTTAACCCAATCCTTAGAGCAACCATCACACTTAACCCTTCCCTTGCCTGAGCCTTAAGCCTAGCGCCCCACCTTCTGAAGTGATAGACATTTTTAGCACAGTATGTAGGCAAAGGACACGTCCCTGCTACATCCCTAGTTACACGGACCACAAAGATCTAATATGCAGAAAATGATTGCCTAAACCACAAAAGTGCTTTTTTGCTGTTTTTTTTTTACTTCTACTTTTCTTTTACAGGTATATTGGATTTTTTAGAATAAAAATGTACCAATTATAGAGGTTGGATGAAAAGTTTAGAGCAGCATAACACTTTTTGATAATAAAAGAGTACATTTGTATGGCGATGTACAAATCAGATCAAAAAGAGGGACAACTGAGGCTGCAGAAGGATTTCATCCCAAATGGGTGGAAATGTATATTATAGCAAAGCCTAATACTTTACCAAACCCCCAAATAAACACTTTATCTTACCCACCCACTCACTCCCTAACTTAATCCATAGTCCCTGACCTCTGACCGTAACCTAAAGTATCTATCAAAAAATAAAATTATATATATATATATATATATATATATCACAGATTACCAGTGCTTAAAGGTGGTGGCTGCATTTGTTTTCTTTTTTTTTTCAGGCTCTTTATTTTTTTTAATAAACTTGCATTAAGAACACACTATGCTCTTTGGTATGAACGAACCCTAATACTGGGTTAACCCCTACTTGTAAAAAAAATTAAGGAATACTTTCCCTTTCTTCTTAGAAATCGGGCCATCCTGTACTGGTATTTGCCCTGAAAATAAACAAAAAAAAAACAAAAAATGTAAAAAGGCGCATAGTTGGTGGCTGCTTTAAGGGGGAATGTCTGATACATACACATGTGAGACACCTGGAAAGGTTCTCTACATGAAGGAGCCAATCACTACACATAGAGAACAATGGAGTGTAGCAGGTAAGTAGCATGTCTTATATCCAACTTCTGGGTATATTTACAATCATACATATGTATTTATTTATTTATATATATATATATATATATATATATATATATATAAATAAATAAATATGTATGATTGTAAATATACCCAGAAGTCGGATATACAGGGTATTTTAACTAGGAGTCAGGTATGAAGCTATATGAAGGGTGGAGGGGGAATATAAATCTTTTATATTAAAGTAGAACTAAAGGCTGAGACTTTTTTTTAATGGATTTAATAATTTAAATATAATGTGCAATACTAGTAAACTTTTCCTTTAAATGTATTTGTAATGCTATATATTACGTCCAGTCTATCAGCCGCCAGCTTCTCTGGGTTCAGATGCTGATCTTAGCTGTACACAGACCTTAGTAATAGTGATAGTAAACGTTGGAATTTTCTTAAAAAAAACAACAAACTTGTCATACTTACCTGCTCTGTGTAATGGTTTTGCACAGAGCAGCCCCGATTTTTCTCTTCTGGGGTCCCCCGCTGACGCTTCTGGTTCCTGATGCCTTCGTAGGTGCCCCAATAGCAAGATGCAAAGTATAGTATAATGTGACCCTATAGCACGGTAAAAAAAAGTCTGCCTTTAGAATCACTTTAAATCATTCCCTTCTGCTGCCCAGGACTACATGTCCCATGAAGTATTGCTCCTCATACATTCACAATTTTTTAGGCACTTACTGACATGTATGGACAGTGTATTGAGCTGTATGTGTGCTGCACTGTATTTCCTGATATGTAAACAAATAATGCATTCTGTGTGTAGGCCAACAAATCAGCTGACCAACTAATTGATTATAAAAATAGTTGACAACTATTTTCATAATCGATTATAATCGATTATGTTGATTAGTTGTTTTAGCCCTAGTTGTATAGGGTCTGTGACTCTAGAAATGTTGCAGCTATTGGAACACCATGCAAGCCAAGGACCTGGCATGAGATCAACAATGGCATGTGGTAGCATCAAGCTCAAAATGGCATTAACTGTGGCAGCCTGTGCAATTCTTTCCATCCAAAGCACCCAAACTGCTGAATTTCCACTGCTAGTTGTTCTGCAACATTATAAAAAAAAGATAAAATCTGTTTCTACTTTGCCTTCATCTGCAATACAATACCGTAATTGCATTTTTTAAACGTGAAGCAGGCATAAATACCTAGATAATAAGTGCAGATTGCTAATAAATAAAAAAGGAAGCATTTAAGGCTAGTCTTGTTATTATTATATTATTACTATACATGATTTATATAGCGCCAACAGTTTACACAGCACTTTACAATGTAAAGGGGGGACAGCACAATTACAGTACAGTTCAATACAGAAGGGACAGAGGGCCCTGCTCATAGAGCTTACATTCTAAAGGGAGGGGGTGGTGGTACAAAAGGTAACAGATGCAGGGAATGATTTGATGGGGGGGGGGGGGGGGTGGCTCAGGAACAGTTTTTAGGTGGGTGTGGGATAGGCTTCCCAGATTAAGTGAGTTTTCAGGGATCTCCTAAAGGTGGACAGGTTAGGGGCTGATGTGTGGCAGCCCTTGTTGCCCCCCTGAAAAGCAATCCCTGCTGGATCACTTTTCAGAGGCATTTGATAGGCAGTGAGGTGGTGATATGTTAACATTGCAGTTCAGCCACCTATTTTTTGCATCCCCAACCGCAATTGTAAATGAGCCCTTATTGTGCCACTGACTAATGTCTATGAGGTTTGCACGTTCTTGTAATTGTGTGGGTGTCCTTTGGGTACTCCGGTTTCCTCCCACACTCCAAATACATGCTGGTAGGTTAATTGGCTCCTGCTTGAATTGGTCCTAGTATGTGTATGAAGGTATATGAGATTAGATTGCAAGCTCCTTGAGAGCAGTGACTGCTGTGAATCTACAGTATGTAAAGCTCTTCGTAAATAGTCAGCACTATATAAATACCTGTAATAAATAAATAAAACCGGGGATTCTTCCAGGGACAACCTTTTCCAGGGACAATCCCGACAACTTGTGACCCCTGACAGCTGCTAGGGGGGTTAATGCAATGGGACAGAAGCCTGGAAGGTGTCCTTTTTATATTGTTGTGCCCAATCCAACCATTGAGCTGAGGACAGCTGCTGGGACATTCACATGGGATGGCAGGATCCCAGCCACCACTACTGAATACAGAAGCCGCATCTCTGCCCCCCCTCTATTGTCACACCCCCCCCTCTTTTTTTATCCTCTTTCTAAAAAACAAGTAGGCGGACTGCAGCCCCATTCTACCCAATGGCAGCTCACAGGCTCCTGAAAGCCAGAAAGACAGAAGAGAGAGAGGGAGAGAGAGAGAGGGACATGAGATGGGCTGCACACTGCCATCCAAATCCTTTAAACCATCATCACAGATCAGAGCCTGTGGACTTGAAACCACTGAGACATGACAGGCTCACATTCACAGCCCGAGGCAAAAGCTCACGCAGCTTACTGGGGGCTTTAACCAAAAAAAAAAAAAAAACTTTTTGGAAGTTTATAAAACTTATTTTTTCAGACTTTTGTGCGTTAAGGAGAACCCAAGCCAGGAGACGTGAACCCCAAGCACCCTCACACATCTGGGGAGGGGAGAAGGATTTTGGGGGGGGGCCCTTAACAGGACTTAAAGGACCTTTTTTTCTGGGAGAGACCTTCAGTCATGATTCTGCTCTCATCACGAAGTGTATTACTGTCAGTGTATTACCCCCAGATATTCCTCATCCTTACCAGTGGCAGTTACCTGTAAGTCCTTTTTTTTAACTTTGTTTCTTCTAGCAGGTGTAAACGAAAGGTTTGGCTATCGGTGGGGAGGCGTTTTCTAGTGTTCCACCGAATCCTTGTAGCTTTGAAAGTTTGCGGTGCAAAGTGGCGTGTGCAGAGCGATAACGCTTGTATTTCAATTTTTTTTGTTAATTGTGTTATGTAAGAATCTATTCTTAGCAGGCTAGAGTCATTTTGAATGAATGGGAAAAGAAGAGTCTAGATGCTGACGGGAGGGTGTGAGTCCATGTTTCCGACTGCCAACGTGCTCCCGATTTCCAGGGACAGTCCCAAGTCTGGTAGACTTGTCCTTGGATTTTTTTTTTCTGGAATTGTCTACGGGTTTTGGCACCATTTACCTATTCTATAAAACCCTTGTTTTTTTTTGCGCTAGATGGTTATGTTATAAAATATTGATGTTGATTGACTTGTAATGACTAGTCACAAAGCAGCTAATAAAATGTGCTTATAAGAGATAAGTGAAATGAGTCAAGAATAAAGCATTGACAATCTAATTAATTATTGGTATTATTATACAGGATTTGTATAGGGCTATTAATTATTATATAGAATTTGTATAGCACCATGAATTATAATATAGGATTTATATAGCGCCATGAATTTTTATATAGGATTTATATAGCGCCATGATTAATTGTTTATGATTTATATAGCGCCTTGTATTTTTATATAGGCCTTTTAAAGCGCCATGAATTATTGTATAGGATTTATATATCACCAATAATTTTTATATAGGGTTTATATAGCACCATGAATTATTGTATAGGATCTATATATTGATACAAATTATTATTTAGGATTTATATAGTGCCCTGAATTTTATATAGGATTTATATAATGCCATGAATTATTATATAGGATTTATATAACGCCATGAATTAATATATAGGATTTATATAAGCTCTAACGAGCAGGGCCCTCTGATCCCTCCTGTATTTAATTGTATTGTAATTGTACTGTCTTCCCTGATGTTGTAAAGCGATGCGCAAACCGCTGGCGCTATATAAATCCTGTATAATAATACTAATAATAATAATATAGCGGTATGAATTATTATTTAGGTTATATATAGCGCCATGCATTTTATATAGGATTTATATAGCATCATAAGTTATTATTTAGGATTTATATAGTGCGATGAATTTAATGTAAGATTTATATAGCGCCATGAATTATTATTTAGGATTCATATAGTGCCATGAATTTTATATAGGATTTATGTAGCGCCATGAATTATTATATAAGATTTATATCGCCCAGTAGTTTACAAATTCACGTTATTTAGCAAATTACCAAATTTTTAATTCCAAGGATCTGTGCAGGTACAGTATGGTTAGTATCGCACAATTCAGGAGTTCACACAACAGTTATGACATTTATTGTTCTTTACAGTCTGGACAAATTTACATGCAAAGTCAGGCCAATCAAAAATGTAATTGGCTCTTAAAGAAGAGATGCGCCAAATTAAATAGAGAAACCGATATAGTCCACATGACATACTTACATTGGCTCAGCAGCGAAGTGTTCCTGCAATTTTTGAAATGCTGGCACCTATGTAGATACCAGATGAAGCTGATGTGTTAATGTTGAGTCACTGGTGGTTGGTTACGGAAGTTGTCTTGTGGTTGGGTCAATCATGTTTTTGTTGGATAATACAGAGATGCTATTTCTACTGTTTTTGTGCCAAGATATAATCAATGTTGCATATTTGTAGTTATTTATTTTTGGCTTTGCAGAAACTATGTTTTTTTTGGTATTTTGATTTACTGGGCATGATTACATACATAAGGTAATGTTAGTGCAGTGAGCTGCAGATCTCTGTAAAAGGCCAGCAGTGTCATTGTTACAGATGACCAATGAGCAAGAAAATTTTAACCAATCGCCTTTGACATCTGCTGCTGCAGTCATTGCTCTAATGCCGATAGGCAGTGACGGCGGTTCGCACAGCATGGAGAAAATAGGTAATTGGTATGTCAAACTGGAACCCATTTTGCATGGCCAACCTTTATTTGATAGCAGACCACAAACGGGTGCTCATTTAAAGTGTATCTAAACCCAAGATCAAAAATATAATATATTGTAGCTTACCAGTTCTTAGATGTAGTAGCTGCATTTTTTTTAGGCTTAGTACATATTTATCGAATACATATCTGTTGATCCTGCCAAATGCATTGCCCTTGTCACTTCCTATGAGCTGAACTGAAAGCCCAAACAAAGTTATCTTCTCTCTGTAAACTGATAATCTCCCACCCCCATGTAATGGAGATGAAAAAAGCAAAACCTGTTTTAAGTTAAGTCTGGGTGGCAACCATGGCTCCCACCATAGATACAGTGGAGGAAGTTGGTGTAGCCACCTAGGGACTGAAAATGTGTTATGTGCAGGATTAACCAGTGAAAGAAAAGCGCGGGGGGGGGGGGGGTGAATACAGCCACCATACCTAATCACTGGTAAGCTACATTGTATTACATTTTTATTTTTTTTGGGTAGATACATTTTAAATATCAAATCAGGATATAAGAAACTTTATTTTAAGGGCCTATTTAGATATTTGCAGTGAATTAACATATGTTGCATTAAAGTGGTTGTAAACCCTAGTTTACAACTTTATGTTACAGGTAAGCCTATATTAAGGCTTACCTGTAGCTAACAAGGATATCTCCTAAACCTGCACGGTTTAGGAGATATACCTGTATCTGCATGTGCCGACGTCATGCAGCACATGCGCACTTGCGACAACTGAAGCAACGGCGCTATATGCCGATGCTTCAGTTGTACTATGCCGATCTCGTGCGCATGCGCGGAGTGACGGCATTGCGGCTCTGGCAAATCACAGCGCCGGAGCCACGATACCCGGAAGTCACTCCGGGAGAACATGTCGGCGGTCGGAGGGGGAGAAGAGGACCGATGCCGGGGCTTCGATCTCAGGTAAGTGATAAATAATTAGCTAGTATGCTATGCATACTAGCTAATTATGCCTTTGTCTTGCAGGTTTTTTTTTTTTTTTTTTTTTACGTTTTTTAAGAGGGTTTACTTCCTCTTTAAGGCAGCCCATTTAAATTAATGGATTGCAAATGCACCGTCACATGCTGAGAATCAAATGTGACCCATTTTTGTATTTCAACGCGAATGCATTGTTTTGGTGCGTTGGACTGCCATAAAAAAATGAATGGCATTGTAACCCAATAAAGCATGTTACCGTGCATTAAAGACAAATGCCAGTATCAGAAATAATAAATGTTTATTCCACATAGGCTGGCACCTGGTTCTGGTCTCAACCTGTATTTTATTTCATTGGTCAACAGAATTACAAAAATGCTTCTTAATTATATAATTCAGTGATTCTCACCCAGGGTTCCTCCAGAGGTTGCTAGGGGTTCCTTCAGCATTGGGCAATTTCTGCCTCTCTGATAAGTTTCCACTGACACCATTGATCTTTTTAGCTATGTTTAAGGCGGTAATTCTTCCCAATGACCACAAGTGTAAGGACCATTCTTCCCATTGACCATCACACTATTGTATCATGAGTTGTAGATTTCTCATTTTTAGCAGGGGTTCCCCGAGACCGGAGGACTATTTCAAGGGTTCCTCTGTGTTGAAAAGGTTGAGAAAGGCTGATATAATTTATACATATTCCTTTCTAAATTGTGAATATAATATTCTAAGCATACAATAAGGCAAATATGTTGATTTCAAAATGGTGACATCATAATTTCTGTAGCTAATTAATGCATTTGAACATTGATTATTTATTTGCGCACGTTTGTCTGATTTATTTTTTATAATTATATTGCTGTTGATGTTACTATTATGTCATATTGTTATTATTGACAGTATTCATATACTACATAATGGTGACATATTGCTTAACATGACACATTGTATCAGAAAATGACAAGTATCTGTCTATGAGAAGTAGTGTGACAAGTATCAGTGTGTCTATGCTGGTGGCTGCCAACTATAGTGCAACTTTAGATAGCAAGTGGTCAATTTACTAAAGCAGACCAACTTAGTGAATCAATCAGCAAATTGACTAAATACTCCAATTGGTTGAATGATTGAGGCGAACATGGATACACCTTATTTACTTAGCTACCGTAAGTGACCATTATGTACTGTTCTGGTAGCTTAACCCTAGTGTTTTCCCTTCATGTGATGGATAGCTAAAAATGATTGGCCTGCCATATACATTTTTATATCATATTAGAAGTTCTGCAGTTGTAAATTTATCATAATTTACTGCCCTATAGCTCTGCTGGGGGTATACAATTCCCAGGATGACAAATAAGCCATTGGTACAAATTAGATTTCACAGCATTACCATATTTTCAGATTTAAGGCCCCAGCTCAGTTGCTCAAGTGTGTCTAAAGCACTTTAATTTATTTTTTTGGGATTAGGTTAAAGTAGTGAAATGTTTTTTGCTGTCTGTGTCCTTGTTTGTGTTTATTCATCCTCTCTATTTATCCTGGGGACCATTGCCACTGGAACATAAAGTGATGAAAAATTAAAATTTTCCCAAAAGGGAAATCAAGGGAATATCTTTTAATTCGAACACCCCTGTTTTGGTTATAACTCACTAAGATGGAATGTTCCTTTCTTTGGAAATATTTATTCTCATGTCAGAGGTTTTAACCCTTCCCTACTTTATCTAGAAAAAAAGGATTGGCCAATGGGAAAGGATTCAAGGCCTGGTGGCACTTGTTTCTGAATACATTAAGGTGAGCCATCTTTGAACTAGACTTAAGCCTGCTATAAATGGAAACAAATTTGTCCACTTCAGCAGGGACCAGACAAATTTCGATTTATGTATGGGCAGTATGGTTATGCAGAGGTTGATCTACAGATTTACTTTTGTACAACCACCCTGAGTTTTGCTGCTTGATTATCGCTGCCAGCTATACCCGGCAGGGCTAATCCATGGATTATGATGGAAGGGAATTCTCCCCGCTGTCAGATAAAAGGCACAGCGGGAGGATTCCGCCATCCACATCAAATGGGGGAATCTAGTCATTCTTTTTATTTAACTTGCTGGTTGAATGAAAAAAGGAATCCTCTATGGGCTGCCCTAGACCCACTTTAGTTTAGTAGGTCTCTCACAAGGAACAACGGGGTTAATTTGGCTACCATGCACAGCTGAACCAGATGTTGCACTCTCCAGTTTTAGTAAATCAACCCAATGGGCCATAAGGGTTTAACTTATCTTTGTTTTTAAAGAAGTACAGCCAAAGCTCGTTTGGCTGTACTTCTCCTGTGGGTCACAGGAGTGCAATTCGTTGTGGAATTCGTTTTACACTCCGGTGACCTGCTTTCAGCAGAGAGCGGGCTGAAGTCTGCTCTCTGTTGACGTCACAGAAGTCGGTCCAGGCTCAGCGTCATCACGACAATGGAAGTTGGGATCAGCCAGGTCCCTGGACCGACACCCGGCTCAGCCTCTCGGCGAGCTTCTGAGGCAGCTGCTTCGCCCCCTCCACAGCTCATCGCTCCAATGAGTGAGGAGGGAGAAGAGCAGAGAGCTGTGACTGACAGTCAGCAGCTCTCTGCTCATGGAGCTGTGAGAACCGAGTGATCAACGGTGTTCGACCGCTCGGTTCTTAGTGTAGAGGCGCCGGGGGACAGATGCAGCATTGGACCAATGCTGCATCCACCTAGGTAAGTATTATTCAATCCCATACTTTTCTTTTAAATGCTGCTGAACATGATTGGTTATTTTAAGCAGACTTCACAGGCAAGGCTAAAAATTACTCATTAAATTATCCCCTATTACCCAAGATGTCTTTGCCCGTTTTCCCTGTCTTCAACAATATTTTGACTGAATACCCCATGGAGTTGATTTACTAAAACTGGAGAGTGCAAAATCTGGTGCAGCTCTGCATAGCAATCAATCAGCTTCCAGGTTTTTTTTGCCAAAGCTTAATTGAACAAGCAGTAGTTAGAAGCTTATTGGCTACCATGCACAGCTGCACCAGATTTTGTAGTCTCCAGTTTTAGTAAATAAACCCCAGTATGTTTCTTTGGGAAAACCAGTAAGGTCATCAAAGTGGGTCTGTACTCAGATGTTGGCAGTGGGGTGAATAAAGAAGAACAGGAGGACTGAAATACTTTCTGTGGAGAAAATGCAGCTTCAGTTGAATTTGCCTTCAGTGCTGCTCACATTAACAACAGCCTAGGCATTTGGTCATGTGATCTCTGCTGAAGGGGTGGGTCAGAGTTGAGATGTATTAATCTTGCCCTTTTAGCAGTGGACATGTAATGAAAAGCCCAGTCTTTTGGTCCATGTGGTGTGAAATTTGAGTACTTTAATTCATTTATTATCCCTTATGTATCCATCTATAGTGAAACTGTTAAAGTAGTTTTACTTCAACATCTGAATTTGGATACCATGTATGATCTATCAGTCCTATTCCTTTTCCACCACACTAAAAGTTTTCTGTGGATGCCACAGGATTGTGATAGCAATGGTTAAATCTGTCAGTGTTAGCAAAAAGAGTAGAACATTGTCAAATTTAGTAGTGTCTGTTGTGTATTAGTTAAAGGCAAATAAATCTTTGGCAGTTTCTTCGTTCTTATTGCTCAGTGTTGACGTTGACTTCAAATGTGGCTCAGAGTCAAAGAAGACGCCAAAAACCTAGTCAACTGCCAAAGAGCATCTAATCTTCACAAGAATATATATGGCGTGACCTGTCTCCTACTTCTGACACACTGCCAGTACTGAATTAGGCTTCTGGAGCAAATATTCTGTATTTTCTAGTTATTGTTTTTTAACCTTTGCGGAACTCTAAACACGCAGACCATTTACACTGCTACGTTGTAATTCACGTGTTGTAACATGCCAAAACCTCTATATCTAACTTCCCCCTCAAAAAATAGTGCCTGTTCCCATGTCAGCACTGCATTTTTTCAGTGATTTAGAGCATTGGAAGGCCATAGAAATCAACAGCAGCACATCAAAACGCTTATAAAAGTTAATAATAAAATAAAAGCAATAAAAGTTAATAACATGCTCTGATCAATAGCTGTTACAAATAAACAAATAAAAAACACAAACATGTCATACTTACCTGCTTTGTGCAATAGTTTTGCACAGAGCAGCCCCAATCCTTCTTTTCTTGGGTCCCCCGCCAGCATTCCTGGCTCCTCCCCCCTGCTGAGTGCCCCCATAGAAAGCTATTTGCTATGGGGCATTCGTGCATGCTTGCTCACATGCTCCCTCTGTGTCCATAAGACACACAGATCGTGGCTTTTCTCAACATTGTATAAGTCAATTTTAAAGAGAGACCAATACCTGAAAAGGGAACCCCCATATATCCTCTCATTCCTCTTCATCTAACTCCGGAATGTCTCTCAGCCATTGTGCCCAGAGCCTTCCCATATCAGGTAGCGACACCAAAATAAGATGAACATATAGACTTGAAATAGGTTTTTTGGAACATCCCACTCTCACTACTTGTTCCAAGTCCAACTCAGCTGAAGTGGGCCTCACCAGAAGAACATGAGAAAGCTGCATACAACGAAAAAAAATACTCTCTAGAATATTAAAATCTTTAGACAATTTTGCAAAGAATAACACCCTTCCCTGAGACATTACCTGATCTATGTTTTTTTCATTAAACTTAGCCCAGGCTTCTGGATCAGAACAGAACCTAAATGGGGCAACTGGGGATTATACCAAAGGGGGTATTTGGAGATAGAGCCGACTTGGAGTATTTTTCACAAGTCAACCCCATCTTCTGAGCCCTAATAGTCATCATCATCAAAGGAGTCAAATCATATGAACTTTTAAGACCGCAAAATAAAAGAAATTGAAGTGCCTCAATGGAACAGACTACCGCAGCCTCTAACATTGTAGAAGAATTATATCTATCTGGATTCAGCCACCATGCTGCCGTGACCAGCTGTTGTCAGATAATATTTATAACAATCTGGAAAAGCTAATCCTCCTTGAGATATCGGACGCATAAGTGTGGACAATTTGTATCTAAGAGACTGATTCCTCCATAAAAAGGATAGAAAAAATACTATCTAAGCATGTAAAGAAGTACTTTGCCAAACTTATAAAGTGTTATAGCTGCTGACACGACAATTAGACCCAATTGTGCAAAACATAAAAAACATAACGTGCAGCGCTGGAAATGAGTGAAATAATCATCTTATTTCACTCATTTCCAGCGCTGCACGTTATGTTTTTTATTTTTTAAAAGAAGTACTTTGGCAGCCATTGTGGAGAATTTCAAAATAAATATATACATTTTTGGAGAATCTTCATTTTTATTAAATTTATAGGACCCAATAATGATAGAGGCAATGTTTCCCATGCTTTTAATTTTGTTCTAACTTCCTGTACTACTTGCATTAGATTAAGGGGCAAAAGATCCGAGGCCTGTCACGAGATTACCACTCCTAAATATTTAAACTCCGTCACCCATTGCAATGGTGTATCCGGAAAGGCTGTAGCTTGTGCCTTTAAATCTATAGGAAACAACAAAGATTTAGGCCAGTTCACCTTGAGTTCTGTAACTGCAGAATAATCATCCATCAAGTCGAGACTCCTTGAAGTGATGGAC
Source organism: Lithobates sylvaticus (assembly GCA_028564925.1). Taxonomy (NCBI): domain Eukaryota; kingdom Metazoa; phylum Chordata; class Amphibia; order Anura; family Ranidae; genus Lithobates; species Lithobates sylvaticus. Next base: position 136,930,222 of record CM053029.1, read on the forward strand.
CAGCATCATTTAAAAATAATAATGTATCATCTGCATACAGGGCTACCTTCTCCTCCAGCCCACCAATCCTAAGTCCCTGAATATTAGGAGAAACCCAGAAAGCCTCTGCCACCAGCTCAATTGCTATGGCAAAAAGAGCCTTAGAGAGAGGGAAACCCTGTCTGGTACCCCTATATATCTGAAAAGGAGCTGACAACTGTCCTCCCAACTTACCAGCTGACATGTGATTTTGGTAAAGTACCTGTAACCAAGAAATAAACACTAATGGGAATCTCGTCCGTCTGAGGACTTCCCATAGAAAAAGCCATTCAACAGTGTTGAAGGCCTTCTCTATATCTAAAGAGGCCACTGTTCTAGAACCTTCATTTACATGTTGGATATGTACATTATTAAAAAGTCTACGCAAATTAATATCGGTCGTCATTTGAGGCATAGATCCAGTTTGATCAGAATTCATAATAGAGGATAGCAGATGTTGCAGTCTGAGTAATTTTGTCAGTATTTTTAAATCATTATTAAGCAAGGCTAGAACACAACTTTGGATCCTTAGATGCCTTGTGACTAAGGACTATGTGGGCATATCTCATGGATTCCGGAAGAGACTCATCAACAAAACATCTTGTATACGAAGCATCAAAATGCATGTCAATACACAAAGGAAACATGTTGACACATGAAAACGCACCTACCCTAATGTTATAAAAAACACACTCATGGATCTAAATGGGCTCATATGCCCTGTTTGGACCGCCCTGCTCAAAAATTCCCTTTCCTGTTTGTCTTGGTGGCCACTGTCACCAGGACAGAAAATGAGGGAAACTTCAACATTTTACTGTTACTAGAACAGGAGGTTAGGGAAAATCGTCCAATTGGGACACCTGTTACAATTTAGAGAGATTTTTTTAAATCATAATACCTATCGGTTCTAAGTCTGGAACTTTTAACATTTTTAAATAGCAATATTTAAAATAAACAAACTGTTCAAATTTACATTTTTCCCAAGATTGGCTAATGTATAAATAATGTTTACCGGTATATAAAAAGTTGTTGGTGGAGCTAGCATTATTATTATGATATAAGATGCACAGGATATCATGCATAGATTTATTCTGCTTCACTTATTAGTGAGTATTAATATATTCAAGTGTACGCAATGTATGTGATGCCATACTAAGTATTTATGTGCCTCATTTTCTTAAGTGTAAAAGTTTAGGGATAAGTGGCAAATCGGGCAACTAACTACCAATCAACGCTTTCATCCAATGGAGTGCTGGCGAACACAAACAGTTCAGCAGGGGAGATTGCTTTACTAACGTTGAATGGTTAGTAGAGCGACTGACTGGAGCTGACAGTTTAGGCTTAAGGGTAAGGCCTCATGCACCCTGGGCGTTTGCCCAGCTCTCCTAAATGCCTTTGCCCATCAAAAACGCCCCTAAACTTGCATTTTTATAAACACGTTTGACCATGTTTATGCATGTCAAGCACCTGGGCGTTAATTCATTTAATTGGCCAGCACCTAAAAGCATCAACACACATTAGACGTGTTTACGCATTTAGGCACGTCAAACATTTTTTTTCTGCCAAAATGCTGCTGCTCCTAAACGCACTGAAAGTGCATTTTTTTCTGCTGTCTCTAAACGCCCCTTCCTCTAAATTCCTGTAAACACCTATGTGTTCAGGGACACATAGGCTAACATTTAGGGGCACTTAGAGACAGAAAAAAAAGAAAAATTCTCCTAAAAGTGTTGTTTTTAATGTCCATTATGCATGAGGCCTTAGTGTTGTAAATCATGCCAAGGTAATACAAATGTCACTTTAACTATTAAAATTCATGTTGCAGGGATGGTAAGAACCCATCATAATGGGCACAGTAGGTGTACAATCCCAAGAACTCACTAATGGAGTAAGTTGAGAAATAAAAGGGAGACTTTGATTGGTTGGTTGTAGGCATGTAACACTTTTGCCTGGCAACAGGAGAGCAGCCTATATTTACCCCATGTCCTGATACCCTTTGAAAATGTTCTTCGGTCTGTAAATGCCCCTCATTTAAATCAACATAATAGCATAGCCTAGAAAAAAAGAGAAGCCTGCATAGTATTGTGGGAACTTTTTATGTTTGTTCAGACTGGTTCAGCTTTGGTCTGTGGAGGGGTGCCAACACGAAAGCAAGTAAGTTAGCACTGAGTTCTTGGTTTAAATTTTTTAAAATCTATAAATAATAATCTTTAATAAAATTATACCTGGTGCTCCTGCCATGAAAGTGCTCGTTTAATTACTTCCTGTTATGGGGTGACAACGCTCGGTCCATGTCTCCCAATTACCATTCTGCATTGTCACCCCTTCACATGCACTTCCAGTTGAGAGTACAAATGGCTGGGCTGAACCTTATTGCTTAGGCATAGTGCACGGTTGCCGATGTTGCCTCCAGCAGGAAAATGAGTGTAGACATGAATTGGCTGCAAAGAAGCTACAGAAGATCAGCAACACTGTGATGTAAAAAGGGATAATAAAAGATGAAAACAGAAATAGCTAAAAGAAAGTCATTGCAATTGTGTTTAATACACAATGGGGTTGATTTACTAAAACTGGAGTGTGCACAAACTGGTGCAGCTCTGCATAGAAACCATTTCACTTCCAGGTTTTATTGTCAAGGCTTAAAGAGGAACTGTAGTCTGCCCACATAATTAGTTATAAAAACATCTTTGCCATTCTGAAGCTTCCCTCCAACCACTTTGCATATTATTTTATATATACTGTGATTCTTTACTTGCCAAATATACTGCAGAAATCTCCCTCCACTGAGTCTGGCTGCAACCATTTTAACTGTGGGCAGCTGAAGCTGCTGCCTGTTCACTTCCTGGATTTACACAGGCACACAGAGGCACACCTCCAGCTCTGCAGCCCTACAGCTCTCATTGGCCCTCTTATGACTCACCCCTTTCCCTTTCTGGCAAACTCTCACGAGAGTTAGAGTGACAGCTGTGCATGATGTCATAAGCCTAGGCTTTTTACCAGACAAGAAACAGGAAGTGGGCTGTATAAGGTATTTACTGGCAGAAAAAAATGTTTTACCATCCAAAAGGTAAAATAACAAGGGCAGAAGATTTAATAGATGGAAAGTTGAAAAAATGACTGAAGGTCCGCTCTAACTGAACAAGCTAAAGTTAGAAGCTGATTGGCTACCTTGAACAGCAGAACCAAAAATCAACCTCACTGCTTTAATAAATAAAAAGCCATCCAGTATGATTAAACTACATTGTCACACAAGTATCATTAGTATGGAGGTAACATGATCTTTTCTGATGGGTCACTTGGTCTCTAATACGCTTTCTTGACTTTTTATGGTTATTAATTGTTTGATATATACATACAGTATACAGGCGGTCCCCGGGTTACAAACAAGATCAGGTCTGTAGGTTTGTTCTTAAAGTGGAGTTGCACCCAAAAAAAAAACATGAATGTTCCTAAAAAAAATAAAAAAATTATATTTTTTTTTAACTCACCTCTAAATGGCTGTTGCTAGGGGGTCCCTCGTAGTCTGCCTCTTTCAGTGCCTGGGCTTGTGACATCACTTCCTCTCGGCGCAGGAAGGGCTCAGCTCTGCCCCCTCCCTCTTGTCAATCATATGGGACACGTGAAAGGTCCCAGATTATTGCACGGCCAATCACGTAAGCTTTTTGGATAGCATAGGGAAGGGTTATCACCCCTGTAACGTTTGTTTTGCTGTCTGTGCCCCTGTTCAGAAGATTTCACCTCACTTTCTCTGCCAATGCCAATTGTATTTTAAAAATTTTGGGTTGTTGTGGAAACAAGGATTGGTGATAAAGCATCAGTTGGGACACCTTTTTACCATAATAACACTTACAGGAGTGAATTTCCCTTTATAGGGGTAGATTTCCTCTCACTTCCTGTTGTCTCCCTCCGTTTGTAAGTATGAGTCGTTTGTAAGTCAGATGTTTGTAACTCGGGGACCCCCTGTATACTGTAAATTACAACACAATACATGCGTTCTAATTATAACTCTGTTGAACAGCATCTAGAGTCAGCCTTATCTTAGAGAGGTACAATGTATTTAATTTCCCATTTAGAAGTGAATTTATCATTTTGAGTAATTTCTATTTGGGGAACAGTGTGATTCTAGGCATTGGGAAGGTTTATAAAGTAGATATAAACCCAAATAGGATAACATTTAATTTGCAAAAGCAAGAAATATCACAAACCATTGTCTTTTTTTTTTTTTTTTAATACAGCATAGTGTTTTCACCATTTTTCATCCATTTTCACATCTCCTCCAGCCTTTTTCATATACTTCCTTTCTTAATGAACTTTCTCCAGAATTGGCTTCACGTCATAGCTCTGCACCTGGCAATTTACAAGGGTGGACAATGCCTGCGCACTGTGGGGGTTATTTACGAAAGGCAAATCCACTTTGCACTACAAGTGCACTTGAAATTGCAGTTACTGTAGATCCGAGGGGGACATGCAAGGAAAATAAAAAACAGCACTTTAGCTTGCACGTGATTGGATTATAAAATCAGCAGAGCTTCCCCTAATTTCAGATCCCTCAGATTTACAGCGCAGAGCAATTTCAAATTCATTTTTCACTTGTTGTTTGCTCTTGTAGTGCGAAGTGGATTTGCCTTTCGTAAATAACCCCCTTTGTGTCATCGCAGCCACTTGTACACTCCCTCAGGGGTGAATATAACAGGGTGACAATGCAGAAGAACAACTGTAAGAAAATTTAAAACAATTTTTTTAAATTCATTAACATGTTATATGACATTTTAGTAATGGGTTTAGATCTACTTTATTATATTTTGAAGGCTGTAATATAATACAACTTGTGACTATTTTTACACGTATCATCTTTGATGGTTGCTGCAACCTTATATTTTTAAAATACAAGCAGTGTAGTTACTTGAATTTGATTTGGTACCAGCCTCCTTCAGTCCCTGTGCACTAGAGCTCACATTCAGAGAGAGAGAGAAGCAGCACATAAGGCCAATTAGTTTGTTGCAATGCTCACGCACTAACAAGGAGCATTTGAATAGGAGCTGAGAGCACAGTGACAGAGAGATGAGCTTATCGCTCTGCTACTTCTTCTTCACCCTCCAATCACATATTGGGGGAGGGACAAGACCTGTAAGTGCTACATAACTGTATCAGAGAAAAATCCGGTCTCTTGCTCTGCTAGACAGTGTTGCTCTGTGTGGTAGAACTTTCTAAATTTTAGGACTAGACAGATGGAAATGTATATCATGAATGTATATGTATGTCATCTGTGTATGTAGCTGTTTGACTCAGGTTGGATTGCAATTGTGTAATGCTCATTGGTCGGGGACACTGCAGACTGTGTACATTGGCTGATTGCGTTCAGGCTGTGTAGTACAATTCAGCAATAGGTCTGAAACGCTTATTAATTGTTTGCATGGAAGGTGACGGTCTACCAGGTGCTGCCTTTTTTTTTTTTTTATTGGGAGCATAGAGTATTCCTTTAATGCTCTGTGGAATTTGATGGTGGAATCTAAAGAGAAGTACAAACAGGGTTGCAGAAACAGCACTTTTTGCCTTGGGAGGCCAGTGAAGAAGAACCCTGGGATTTAGGTAAAAGGGGACAGGTTAAGGGTGAGGGCTGCGGAATGGTGCCATATTCCAACAACGAAGGCCTCATGCACACAGATGCTTAGCCAGGGCCGGGACAAGGGGTGGGCAAGAGGGGAAGTTGCCCTGAGCACATTGGTTTATTGCAGGGGTGGGGGTGCCGTGTCCCTAACTCTTATGCCCCGTACACACGATCGGACCTTCCGACAACAAAACCATGGATTTTTGTTCAAAGGTTGTTGGCTCCAACTTGTCTTGCATACACACAGTCACACAAATGTTGGCCAATAATTACGAACGTGGGAACGTGGTGACGTACAACACGTATGACGAGCCAAGAAAAAGGAAGTTCAATAGCCAGTGCGGCTCCTTCTGCCTGATTACGAGCATGCGAGAGCTTTTGTGCGATGGACTTGTGTACACACGATCGGAAATTCCGACAACAAAGTTTTGTTAGCGGAAAATTTGAGAACCTGCCAGCCAACATTTGTTGGTGGAAAGTCCGACAACAAATGTTCTATGGAGCATACACACGGACTTTCCGCCAACAAGCTCACATCCAACATTTGTTGTCGGAAAATTCGATCTTGTGTACGGGGCATACGTGAAACAGGGGGGCACAGTTTGGCATCTTTGCCCTGGATGCTGGATGACCTTATCCCGTCACTGCGCTTGAGGTGTAAAATCCCTGGCACATGTGGCGCCACACGTGTGAAGGAAGCCACAATACAAGTAAATGGCTGCATGATGTCATGCTCAGGTAAACACAGATGGCTTCTGTGTATACCTGTGCAGGCGTGTATGACGCTTATCCCCGAACACGCCATTTTTCATACAAAATCCCAAGAAGACATTGCCGTTTACCCGAGCATGACCGTGTACTAGACATGTGCAATAATTTTCGTACGAATCGAAAATTTGTACGAATTTCCATAAATTCGTACATCCGGAGAATCCGAAATATGAATTGCTATGCTTCCAAATTTTGTACGAAATACAAAATTTTGTTTACGAATTTCGGATCCAACTTCCTAATGAACATTCGTAATTGTTACGAAAAGTTAACGAACCTAAAAGTTAAAAACCCAGGAAGTCAGCACAGCACAGGGATGGTGGGAGCCCCTCATAATGATAAATTCATCATAACAAACATTCGTAATTGTTACGAAAAGTTAACGAACCTAACAAAAATTTGTATTTCGTACGAATCCAAATTGAATTTCGGACACGAATTACAAAATATGAAATACAAATTAATTCTTATACGAAACGGAATGAAACTAAACAAAATTATTGACGGCGCACATGTCTACCGCGTACGCCATTTGCTTTTATTGGCGGCTGTATGCGGCAGGTGCAGCTTCCTGGGTGCCAGACAGCATAGGGGATTTTACGCCTCAACACGCAGACGCTGCTAAGCGTCCGTGTGCATGAGGCCTAAATATGGGTGTAACAAGAAGCATGGTCAGAAAGGTGGAATTAACCTTTAAACTTGTAGTCACATGTAATGGCGATTTGATAAGTGGAAAGTTAAATGATCATTTGAAGAAGTCTGTTCCCGATGCTTGTCCCAATGACGCGCATATAGCTTTCTCTGTACACGCTTTAAAAAAACACTTTGACTCCACTTTACAGAACAAGGTTATGTTAGGTTTAGTCATTTTTTGGGACAGTTTCAATGAGCCGAACAGACGTGCGCTTTTTTGGGTCACCATCTGCATAAGAGGACCTGGGCTTGGCTCCTGAAAAACAACATTTATAATAATTGGAATATTTTATTCTCTTTTATATAAATGCAGCCCTATTTTCATAAAACCGTATAGGAAATTACTATCCTGAAAAATTTTGCTCCCTATAAATAGTTCAGATTTGAAACAAAAGTTTTCGACCGCATACCAGATGCTGCGATGCTCGTGGTTACCCTGGCCGTGTGATATAATTATATGTTTGGAAGGCTGGAACGGGAAGCAGGGATACCAGAAGGCTGTTGCTGAAGGAATTACAAGTGAATGACTGCATAAACCCACGGATGAAATTGCGTTATTATTCAAGGTCTTTTCGTTACAAGGCCAATTCATGTTGGGCATAAGCAGCTGGCTGCAATGTCCTCTTTTAAAGTGACCCTGTCACTAATTTACTAAATTTCAGCAGCCTCCTGTACAAGGATATGTTGTATACTTACCTGTCCAGCAGGCTTTGTGCTGAAACTTTGCTGTTGAATTTGCAAGCTTATAGATGTTTCAGATAGATGCCCCCTGCTGGTGTTGTGGTTCCTCCCCCTGATCCCTATTGCACGATTGTGTCCTGTAGTGATGTAGGGCTCGGTGATTGCAAGCAGAGTGCCCAGTGGGGAAAACGTTACAACACTGGGGGTTTATTTAATAAAGGGAAATCCACTTGGCACTAAAACTGCACTTGGAAGTGCAGTCGCTGTAGATCTGAGGGGGTCATGCAAGGAAAATAAAAAACAGAATTTTTTCTGGTACATGATTGGATGATAGAAATCAGCAGAGCTTCCCCTCATTTCGGACCTTTCCCTCAGATCTACAGTGACTGCACTTCCAAGTGCACTTGCAGTGCACAGTGGATTTGCCTTTAGTAAATCAACTCCAATTGCCTCCGGACTGGTAAGTATCACAATGCTTCTTTAATGGGATACTTTTCCTTAAAGCCCACGTGGGCCTATTGCGGTGTGTTGTTGTAACGCACATAAATACACAATCCACCAAAAGTGCATTGCTATGCCATTCATTTTTTAATGGTACCCAACCCATTAAGACAATGCACTTTCAATGTGCACACATTGCAGTACATCACAACACATTACATTATGGTGCGATGCTTCAGGCAAAGATAGCAAGTCTTATTTTCAAAATAATATATTGAAATTAATGGGATGCATTAATATAAAGCACAATAATGTGCGTGTGTTAATGTATCGCAATCAGCAGAATAGACATAAGAATAGGGCTTCAGTTTTTTTTTTTAGAGGGACACAATTGCTTAAAAAAAAAAAAAAAAAAGCCAGTGATCCTGAACCCCGCAACTGTGATGCTGCCATATAGATGTTATAGTACAATTGTATTGTCTAGTTTATGGCTTGAGTTATACACATATCCATTTTTGGATACATATTACTTATATATTTATTCTTATTAGGTCCATATTTTTACCCCTACACATACTGTCAATGCGGCCTCACGAAAGTGGGTACGCATACCGTATATACTCGAGTATAGGCCAACCCGAATATAAGCCGAGGCACCTAATTTTATCACAAAAAAATTTAAAAACGTATTGACTCGAGTATAAGCCTAGGGTGAGAAATGCGCAGCTACTGTAAGTGGAAAAGAGGGTCAACAATGCCCATTTGCAGCCTCACTGTGCCCATTTGCATGCCTCACTCTGCCCATTTACAGCCATAGGTCCCCCAAACTTCAAACTTGGTAGTTAAGGGTTCCTAGATGCCCCCAATCTGCAGCCAAAATTTCCAAAGGGTCCTGAAATAACATTGCTGCAGATGGACACAGTTGACCGAATTTGGGGCCCCGTATCTCGGGGTCACTTAGTGCTAGGAAACCCAAATTTGGTATGCAAACTCACAACATATGGCACTACAACATCTCTAATCTAGATGGGGTTCCTATTACCAAGTGACCCCGAGATACGGGGCCCCAAATCGGTTCAGAAAATGTCAAGCACTTTTCTGCAGCAGAGAATGAAATTTTCTGAACCGACTTTGGGGCCCCGTATCTTGGGGCCACTTAGTGCTAGGAACCCCATCTTTGGAGATGTTGTAGTGCCATATGTTGTGAGTTGCATACTAAATTTGAGGTTCCTAGCACTAAGAGGCCCCGACATACGGGGCCCAAAGTCGGGTCGGAAAATGTCATTTTCTGTTGCAGAAAAGTGACTGACTCGAGTATAAGCTGAGGGGGGCATTTTCAGCACAATAAAATGCGCTGAAAAACTCGGCTTATACTCGAGTATATACGGTATATGCGTACCTGTGTTTGGCGAAAGCCATGGGTTCTGTACGTACTAATGATTGGGAACTGGAAGTCCCAGATTTCCTTCACCTAATGGCTGTGATAGCCTCTGATTGGCTATCACAGTAATCAGTCACTGAACAGCCCACCCTGTGTTTTTTTTCTCCTCTTCAATAGAGGAGAAAGGTATAAACAAAGAAGTGCATGTAAAATATATTATATATACTATATATATATATATATATATATATATATATATATATATATATATATATATATATATAAAATGTAATAATAACAACAAATAAAGAAAAAATAGCTAGATCAGGACTGGGTTAGGTTAAACCTGCCCATACTTGGACCGAAATTGGCCCGGATCAGCAGGGGCCGGTCGAAAATGGGAAGGGAGGTTGTACAGAAGGTGATCTACCAATCAACTTCTGTACAACCACCCTGTCAGATTTTCCCTGCTTGATATTTTAGCAGTGGGGAAGTCTTCCAACTGTCAGAATACAATAGCTCAGCAGAAGGAATTCTAATCTTTTTTTTTTTTTTGAGCCCGGTGGTTGAATGGAAAAAAACGACTCATGTATGAGCTGCTTTAGGATCAAGGTTAGGGTCAGAGGTCATTGTCAGAGTCAAAGGCCAGGGTTAGTTTATATTAGGTAGGAAAAAATAAGCATTTTTAAAATTAGCGTCAGTGTGTTTAGGTAAGATTAAAAAAAGCGAAATGCGGACTATTGTTTCTGAGCCCTACTACGGGTACAAACGGCAAATAATATACACATATGTGGTATCGCTGCTATTGTCAGAAGCAGAGGAGAATTTATTTTGGGTTGTTCATGGGCAGAAGGTTATGGTAATCACAAGAAATATACAGCTAAAGGAGTTAACCTGGGCAGGTGGGCTGTTGCCAAACACATGCATCCATGGGCTTTTCTGTGCCGAGAACACGTTCACTTTGCGCTCTCAGCACCGTAACCAAGCTGTTACAAGCAGCTCTTGCATATTGCGATTTGGAGCTTCCGATCAAAATCACTTTGGATAGCAGCATTGTCAGTCTGGAGGGAGGGGAGTGTTACATGCAGGGTATTTTTGCTGATGCAATGTGCCCTCAAGACAGGATAGCAAGCTAAAAAATAAGTCACCCGGCAGGTTTAAGCACTGCATACTGCATAGTACTGCATACTATACTAGTAGATTATAACAGACTTACCTGCAAACTGGAGCCCCCAGTGCTGTGCTGTCACGGCTCCATGGCTCTTCCACCTTCGCTCGGTCTTTCTACCGGGTTCAGAATCTTCGGCCGCTTGAATGGCCAGGCAGTGGTGACGTCACTCCCAAGCATGCGCACGGGAGTCACATCGCTGGGGCATGCAGAACGGGCCGTAAATGTGGTCTGAGCTGTGCATGTGCGGCTTAGATCACGTTACCCGCTGAAAGGCGGGGGAGAGATTTATGACAGAAGAGACCTCTATTCTGTTTTAAAATCCCTGCCTGTCAACAGATTTTTACAATTTATTTTATTACCACTTTAAGGGGGAGAGGTTAGATGTGATAAAAATACGCAGTCCCAAACCACAAGTGTAAATGAACACTAAGATAGGTTACCGCCCCACACACCCCTGGTCCTCCTCTACTGTCCATCTCTACATTTCCTAAGAATGTTCTGCGGTCGTAAGCAATGTCCTCCTGCTCTGGGCTTCTCAATCTCTTTAGGGGCCCTTTGTTTTTTTTAGAAAAACAATTGGTATTTAGCGCATTTTAATGTGTTGTGTTAAAATGTAATGCAACGCATAATGCGTTTTACATGCCTTTTGCAGGCGTTTTCATTTCAAATTTTGACTCAAAACGCGGTGCGTTTGTGGTGCATTCCCATTGACTATTATGGATGGTGCATTTTTTGAACAGAACACTAAATATGCAGCAAGTAGGACTTTGCATGGACTTTTGCTGCGCTGGGAAGGTGTGTTTTGCATGGCAAAAAACCCACCAGTGTGAACAAGGCCTACATTTCCAGCAAAGCGGTAAACTTACTTATAACTGATATTTGTAGCTCATAAACCCTCATTTGTAACAATTCATTACCCCCATACGCAGGGGTCAGCACAAAATACTAATATTTTTTTCCTCCAATGAAAATCCACATTTTATTTTTTAATTCTGTTTCCTGCCTGTATCTCTTTCTCCAGGAAAACTTTTTTTAAATTCTGAAAAAAAACTTCCTAATTTCACTGTAACTGACAATTGGCATACGCTGTGAATTCTATCCCGCAGAATGCCATTGTGACAGATCGCAGCTTGAACCGTTCTCCACATTAATATGCACACTGAATTCTCAGTGTAATGGGTTAATTTGCATGTAAAAGCACATTGAGAAGTAACGTGTCTAAAAACAAAGGGTATTGGCAGGGTTTTTTTTTTTTTTTCTAACATGCTTTTAGCCAATTGGATGGAGGCATATAATAAGAAGCCTCCTGTGTGGGCAAGGGCGGGCGACAATTCATCTGGGAGATGTAGTCCCAGAAAAGGCCCCTGGCCCCTTACCACCCTAGAGGGTTCATCAGCAAGCCTGTAGCCTTGAAACCCCGTGCTTTAGCCATTTAGGACAGAGCAGCAGGGGTGTTTTATTCCATCAAACCCCAGCAGCATATAGTTACCTTTCTGTCACTCCCCTGCCACTCCATTTAGGAAATACCAGTACTTCTGCCTATGAAGAAACATGTGACTCACTCCATGTGACACCACTGGCCAATCAGTGCTGTCACACACAGAGTCCATGGCCCTGCAGCTTTGGCATTACACAGGTCTTGCCTTTCATTCCTGATGTCAGAATAGAGTGGCGGTGAAGAAGGCGGGAAATAATTATTGTATGTGCTGATATGGAGGGACACATTAAATTGTCTCTAAACTCAAAATGTAATACCTTACCAGTCCTTAGATATGATGGCTGCATTAGTTTTCTATTTTTTCAAGCATTTTTCCCTTTTCATCTGTTGATCCTGCCAGTAAAGCCTCGTACACACGATCGGATTTTCCGCAGACAAAACCTCAGACTTTTGTCCGAAGGGCGTTGGCCAGGAACTTGTCTTGCATACAAACGGCAAGGAATTGTCGGCTAACAAACACAAGCGTAGTGATATACTACGTGGTTTTTCAGCTCTTTAGCGCCACCCTTTGGGCTCCTTCTGCAAATTTTGTGTTAGTAGAAGCTTGGTGAGTGTTGATTTTGCGCTTTTCAGTTTGTTTCTGAACGGCCGCTTGTCAACCAGCCATGTTACGGAATCGGAGGAGATAACGTGTTACTTATTATTGGCCTTAGTTATTGCTTTGACCCAAGTCCAGTCCAGGAACAGGAGGATTTCTTGGACCAAAAATTGGTTGCTTTATTAATCGTGACCAATTATGTCATATGCCTTTGCTGCAGGAGCTCCAGGAGAATAATAAAATGATTTTCGGAATTATCTCCGGATGATGGACTCCTGCTTTCACCAACTCTTGGCATTGCTGACCCCCTATATTAAGAAGCTGGACACATGCATGAGGCTTTTATTTTATTTTTAGGTTGAATAATGATTTGATATATTTTTGGATGCATATTTTCTATATTTTTATTATCCCATTAAAGAAGAAGAGAATTGTGCGCTGCATTTCGAAATGTCAATTTATTTGTTTTCTTTTTCTAATGCACAATTAAAAAATTGTGTAGAATAATACTTGGCTATGTGTTTTACTTCAAATGACAGTTTGGGAGTAGGCAGTTACATTTAAAAAATATTTGTTTTCTTTTTCTAATGCACAATAAAAAAAAAATAAAATAACAAGCATAATAATATTCTTGATATCACTAGAAAAAAAACACTACTTGGCTATGTGTTTTACTTCAAATGACAGTTTGGGAGTAGGCAGTTACATTTTAAAAAATACACAATGTAAAATTGACAAGGGACACCAACATAGTTATATCTTTGATCTTAAAAACTACGGGATAATGGTGTTGTGGTAGACTTGCACTGCACCAAAAAAATAAAATAACTAAAAAAATAGCATAATAATATTCTTGCATAATAATATTCTTGATATCACTAGAAAAAAAAGCCTTTGAAAATTTGTTTGCAATAACTCCATCAGTATCACCAGAAAAGCAGCTTCATTATTATCCTATTAAAGAAGAAGAGAATTGTGCGCTGCATTTCGAGATTTTTATAATTGCGTCACGGGGAGCAAAGCTTCTCTTCCCCACAGGGCGAGCAAGGAGATTGATCACAGGGGGGGCCAGAGGTACGGGACAGAGGGCCCGTGGCGGCTGGGTATCATCACAGTCTATCCGGTGTGGGGGCCATCTGTCCCCCGTCCTCCCCTGCAATGCGAAGTGGCAGTTCGTCTGGTTAGACCGGCACCAGGGGGCAGGGAGAGAGCAAGGGTTGCAAGGCGTCCGGTGCGGCACATAATCAGATATCTGGCGCCAACAGACAGTCTCACGTGGCGGGGAGAAGGATCAGGGGAGATAGGCCAGGTCAGGAGAAGCGGAGACACACACTCGTCCGTCACGAATGTTAATTCTCCATTACGAACGCTAGTTTACAAGACCGTCCGCTTCTGGCTCGTCCTTGCTTCCGAGCATGCGTGTTTTTACTTTGGACTTTTGTCTGACAGACTTGTGTACACACAATCGTAAAATCCGAAAACAGACATTTGTCCGCGGAAAATTTATAAGCCTGCCATCCAACATTTGTCCGCGAAAAATCCAACAACAATTGTCCGATTGAGCGTACAAACGGTTGGATTTTCCAGCAACAGCCTGTCATAACACATTTCCCGTCGGAAAATCCGATCGTGTGTACAAGGCTTTACACACATCCAGTCGCTCACCCTTCTGTATTAGGACAACAGAAACAAGATGCGACAATGGAACTCTGCTCCTCTTCTATTGTCCATGACCAAGAAGGATGTGATTCTGCAGTCCTCAGTTAGCATTGAACAAAATAGCTGATACCAATCAGTACAGAACAACTCCAGTGGTATATTTAATAGACCAAAAAGGAACAAATAAGAGAAGTTGGAAATACACAGAGGTTGTCTTCTATATCAGTTGCTTGATTTGCCACCAAATACCCACTCTATTCAAACAAGATGCAATCATTGGCTTTGGCTCTACTGCCAGACCACTAATTTCAACAAAAATCTTATATTATTATAATATTATACCTGCATTCAACATATTTTATTCATGGTATTTACCTGTATAGTCTTGCTTGTGTAGACATCCAAAAACCCTGAGCCTACTGTTAGGTGCCACCATGTTGTGATGTTATCAGTCCTAGCAGACTCAGAGCTGTCACTCGAGTGACACTCTGTAGTGTTCCCTTTTGCCCCGCAGCTACATAAAATGTTATGTAGGGAAATGATTGGAGGGGCAGAGATGCTGGGCCAGCACAGACAGAAATTAGACACTCCAGGAGGAGAGAGGGGTATGATGTGTTAGGAGGGAAGAACTCTTCCTGGTGTAGTCAGATTTTCTAGCAGATTTTCTAGCAGATTTAGTGGTGCATTGCAAGTAAATGAAAACGTATTTATGGAAAAGAAAGCCCACTGCAACTAAGAATATAAAATGCTGGGTTTGTTTGTGGTTTTACCTTTATTCAGGAAACCACAGTGTACAGTACAAATGCAATCAGTTAAGTCGTGTCAGCCTACACGGCTTTAATCATAACTAGAATAAGACATGAAACTTTGAAATATATAGTGGCTACAATAACAAAGGCTCCGCCTACTAATTGAATTAATTGATGGATATAATTGCAAAAAACTGAAACAGCTGATGCAATAGCAGATGAACCAATATAGACGCCACCATACAAACAGACATCATAGAGAGACAGTGGGAAAAAACATACAAAGAAAGATTAATAATAGCAGTATGATTAGATGGTTGTGTGTTAAAGGGAGAGGTAAGGAGATAATAGACAGATACATACTGATATTGTGTACAGAGAGGAGGAAACTGGGAAGAAAGGCAAACTAATGTACATGCAGGTCCAGATCTCATCTCATGTTTAGCCCCTGAGGAGATCTAGTCTTTAATCTAAAAATCCACCAGGTCTCTCTTCCCAAAAGCCCCCTCTCTCTATCTCCTCCTCTGGGAAAGTGTGAAAGCCTCTCTTTTGCTCTCTATTCCCCTGAATCTAAATGAGGAGAAATCACCTTGATGACAGTCACTAAAATGACATGTCACAATAGAGATGTACTTGACATTTGGATTATTTGTATTACAATAGTGTTCTCCTATTCAGGTTCTAATGCCGGGTACATACGGTCAAATTTTCCGACAGGAAATGTTTCATAGTTTCATAGTTAGTAAGGTTGAATAAAGACATCAGTCCATCCAGTTCAACCTGAGTAAGTGTCTATAATTGTCCCTATCCCTGTACATTGCACACTCACATTGGTCCCTACCCTCCAGGAGCCCACAATCCAAGGTCCCCATTTATATACTAGGGCCAATTTGTGGACAGAAGACAATTTATGGATGTGAATTTATGGACAATGTTGGATGTGAGCTTGTTGTCGGAAAGTCCGACCGTGTGTATGCTCCATCGAACATTTGCTGTCGGACTTTCTGCCAACAAATGTTTCTTAGCAGGTTCTCAAATTTTCCGCCAACAAAACTTGTTGTCGGAATGTCCGATCATGTGTACACAAGTCGGGCACACAAAAGTTCACGCATGCTCTGAATCAAGCACAAGGAGCCGCACTGGCTATTAAACTTCCTTTTTGTCGGCTCGTCGTACGTCTTGTACATCACCACGTTCCCACGTTCGGAATTGTTGGCCAACACTTGTGTGACTGTGTGTATGCAAGACCAGTTTGAGCCAACAACCTTCGAACAAAAATCCATGGTTTTGTTGGCAGAAAGTCCGATCGTGTGTACACAAGTCCGTCGCACAAAAGTTCACGCATGCTCGGAATCAAGCAGAAAGAGCCGCACCGGCTATTGAACTTCCTTTTTCTCGGCTCGTCGTACGTCTTGTACGTCACCGCGTTCCCACGTTCGGAATTGTTGGCCAACATTTGTGTGACCGTGTGTATGCAAGACAAGTTTGAGCCAACAACCTTCAAACAAATCCACGGTTTTGTTGGCGGAAAGTCCGATCGTGTGTACGAGGCATTAGAGAGCATGTTGTACAACCCACATACTGCAGGCTGCACTTAATGTAGGTAATTAGGTCGACTACATAATTTGTGCCACAATTTATATATTGTTTTAGGGAAAATTCTTCCCCTGTAGCTATTGAGGAGAAAGTCTTACCTAACATATTAAGATGGCAATACCTGCAGGTCTTTATGTTACACGGATGACTCCCCCTACATGACAGCCAGGTGGATTGGCATTTTTTGGATGAGGAGAAAAGGCTGGGTGATAACAAGTTGCCTAGAGTTGGCACTCATCGACTCGAAAAGCGGCAACCCATTTCTAATATTCCAAGTAAACTTTTGTCTGTGTGTTCTTTTTTATTATCTTAGCTATTTGATGATATTCCTTGGAATATGTGGTGACAAAGGTGACAGGCTTGCCTTTTCTTGCCATCTTAGAGTTTTTAGTTTTTTTTGTGAAGTATGGTGGCGTCAATATTGGCTCCTCTGCTATTGCATCAGATATTTCAGTTTTTTTGCAATTATAGCCATCAATTAATTCAATTAGTAGCAGGAGCCTTTGTTATCTTAGCCATTATATATTTCAAAGTTTCATGTCTTATCGTAGTTATGATTAAAGCCGTGTAGGCTGAAACGCGTCAACTTATTGCATTTGCGTACTGTATACAGTGGTTTCCTGAATAAAAGCAAGATTTTAGAGCAAAAGCGGTTGTGCCGATCATCTCTATTAGAACTGCAAGATTAATCGCCGAGAATCCTTATAGCGATTTATTTCCCATTGCGATCTTGACAAAAGTGTTTCACGATTCTTGCTATGCAAAGAATTCTCTCTGCTCTTCTGAAGCCACAGCAGTCATAAGAAAGGAAGAAAAAAGTCTGCCAAGAATCACAACATTCTTTAGCAGTGGAACTGAAGTATAAACATTGTAACAATTTGTCAAAGAATAGACTTCCTGTGTAAGTAAGGAAAGTTTAACCACTTAACCACTTCAGCCCCGGACCAATTGGCAGCCAAAGGACCAGGCCCCTTTTTGCGATTCGGCACTGCGTCGATTTAATTGACAATTGCACGGTCTGAACTTGAAACACAACCTGTTAAGTTTAAAATAGAAATGAAAGGCATTGTGTATACATTTAAAAAAAATTTAAATAAAAAAATGATCACACTCTCTCTGTTCTCAGCTGTAAAGGGACCCCGGAGAGCTGGGGGAGGAAAAACAGCAGTACACTAATCTTCCCAGTGAATGGCTCTGTGCAGGGGGGGGGGGGTGTCAGCGGAAGTCTCATTATTGGAGCAGGCTAAGTTCCCAGCACAGCCAGAAAACTGACCACGCTGTGCTTTTATGTTTGGTGTGGTCAGTTTGAAAAAGGAGAGTAGAGGGTCTGGCAGGAACACCAGGAGTTTCATACAAAGCAGGCAATACAAAGAGAACAGGATACTTTTCCAAGTAGGCACATATCAGGAATATGAAGTTCTGGCTTGACATATTCTTTAAATAGATGGTTTTAGTTCAACTTTAAAGCCAAAGTAAACCTGGAATTCTACTGTAAATGGACATGTTTACCGAACACAGCATGACCAATGCATTTTGAAATCTGCATTTAAAAAAAAATAAAGAATAATTTCAGCCACAAAGTAAAATCTATGATTCAAACATTACCAGGGACTTGGTTTACCTGCCAAGTCATTTGGCAATCCACCATGATGTGGCTGTTTAGGTTAAGGGGAGCTGTCCCAAAAGGAATAGGGTATTAGCACTGCTAACCTACTGGTATAATACTTCTTACTGAGTCTCAGACCTTCAGACCTAGAAAAAGTTTACAGATCAGGTAAGCCAGCTTGAAGCCAGTTGAAAGTATTGAAGCCAAAGAGTCAGCATGACATCCAGAAAACAAGCATTTGTACAATGAGAAGTTATCAATAGCAGTCTCAATGTTTCTCTTCAGAAAAGGCTTTCTTTAAAGAGAACCTGTCACTATCTTATAAAAGTTGAACAGCCATCACCCTGTTAAACATAAAATTTATATTTACCTCTCCAGCAAGCAGTGAATTAAAGGGTTAGTTCACCTTTTCCAAAAAATTTAGAAAAGAGGTGTCTGTAGTAGACAAAAACAGACTTTGATGCTTTGACTAACGTTTAATAATGCCCTTGTTATAGGTGTAGGCCATTTACATACTGTACCTCATGAAGCCTGACCTGAAAACTCCCAGGATGTTGCTAAGTGAGGCCCAGCTATTACTGTTCACTTTCACAATCACAGGAGTGAGCTCTCGGACTCTGAGCTCAAAACTACTGCATCAGGGGAGAGAACGCACATGTGAGAGGTTTGAATCTGAGAAAGAACTCACTCCTCCTCAACCTACGAACATTTGATCTTGCCCATTATAACATCATAACTTGATAATTCGCACAGAGGGAATATAAATGCAGTGGAGGGACAGCTATGCAAATTTTTTAAAAATAGACTCTGAAGTGTTGCTACTAGTTTTTTAACGGTAGACTTCACGTTGTAAGCCAATGGGTGAAAGAGGAACGTAGATGAGTTTGAAGGGTGTCACACATTGGTGATGTTCAATAAGTAAACTAAAAAACTAAAGGTCATCAGGTTAGACTTCAAGCCTTATTTTGTCACTTTTTAAGTGGGACATATTATATATTTGCTTGGAGCTCTCTTTTAAAGCTGAAGTTTAAGTATTTCAATTTTTAGCTTGGACCATTGTTTGTATAGTGCTCTAGATGTAAATAGATTTGTAGTTAGTGTAAGCAAAAAATTTGCTTAGCTCGGGGCTAAGCCTGAGCTACGAATCTGGGTCAGGGTTTAGTGACTCCGGGCTGGCTAACTCATCCTACCAGCTTCCCTGGTTCCTCCCCCTGTTTTCAGGGACATTGGAGAATGTTCTAGACATAGTGGGTAGAGTTTAGGAGGAGCTGCTTGGCATATTTATAGGGCTTAAGCCAATCCCCAATGAAGAGCTAGCAGGAGCAGACCACCTTATAAATTGACACGAGTTATGCCAGGAGGGGCGGTTGGGTGGA